>BGPR01032972.1:0-17227 GCA_013235015.1 Araneus ventricosus | reverse complement strand
TTATCGTCCCAACTTCCATCACAGCAAACTTATTGTCCCTAAAATAAACAGTAATTTATAAGAACTCGGATGATTCTATCTTCGCACCTGACGAGCACATTTGTTCTGAGAATTTGAAACCGGATAGCTAATGAGAAAACTTCAATAAAATTTGAAATGATAATGAAAAACGAATATCCCATAATACACAGATATTTTTTATTAGATTAATTGTTTAATAAATAATTACCTGAAGACTAAAGTATTGTGACAAAATCGTCTTGTGGTGTAGACAGATGCTCGTTCTAATAAGTAGGATTTAAAAAAATAAACTCTTATTTTACAAAATATTCTAAAGAAAGAAGCTGGCGCATGTAATATTAAAACAGCGCTTCTAAAAATTCACAGCAAGTTACTAATAAATCACAAGCACACCACTTTCAAGATAATGATTCCCATGGTGTCTTTTCATCCCTACAGCATTCACTGCTGATCCATCAACTCACTCTTCTTAGCTTTGAGCTTGTTTATACTTTTTTCAACAGGATGTGACTTCATTACATAGAGTGAATAATCTCCAGTTCATGACCAGTAGAAATAGGTTGATTATTTCCAGCAGGAGTCTTTCAAAAGAAAAATTCCTTCTGCCACTACCATGAATTTATCATAATTTCCACGTTTGTCTTCAAGATTAGCGTCTCAGTTAAACAACTTTATGGCTTTTGTAACGACATAGTATGGTATGTCAAGGGAGTTTAAAAAAGTTCTGAGAATATCGTGATTCTTTTCTAGAAAAAAAGCTATATCCTCACTTATGAATAAAATAGAAGAAATCAAGAAATTCTAGGCTGGGTGTAAATCTTCTCGGTACTCCTAAAATCATCTAACAGATGCAAATCGCCAGTGCAAAAAACATTACTGCCGCGGTATATAATGTGATAAATAGAGCAAACACAAGTTTTAAGGATCGAAAATAACGAAAAATATATGATTTTTATTTAGAAAAAAAGAAGATTTGTTTTAAACTTTAATCGCTAATCTTAAGCTGTGACAACTCCATTTATTGTTGTTATTAACATCAACCATCTTACTTTTTTTTGGTAGTATTGACTTGAGTACATTCGTTGGCGATACTGAAAGATACCGGTAAGTGGATTTGAACAAAAAGGATTGTTTCGAATATACGACCTTTTACACTTTAAAAACAATATTCTGCATGTTTGTTAGCCCACAATAATGCCTAATTTCATCGATGGTATACGGTGGTTCAGTGGCAACCTCTTGTTCACCAACTACTGCGGAGAAAAAATTTGATCTTACCTTTTCTTCAGACAACAGAGTCGTTGTATGTCACTTTGGAACTGTATTTTCATTTACAATGGAACTAAATACCAAGAGCTTTTGAGAATAATTATTTATATGTTTTGACATTTAAAGGAAACAACTTTTTTAAAATTGCCAAAGTCAATCAATCTCTTCTAATATTAAGGAGAAGAAGTGTGTGTTTTTTGCTCTCTACAGGGCGACCACAGGATCTGAACTACGAGTGGCTTCAAAACATACTTTTGCAAATTGGTAATGTGTGCACATCAGACCGATTGTTTTGAAATATTGAATTAAATTTTAATGAGAAATAAAATTAAGCAAATCTTTGAAATTTTTCTTCATAATTTCCGAAATATTATAACACAAAAATCATTTTCTACAGCATCACAGAAAATTCAAAGAAATTATACTAAAATTTTACGAATTTGGGTGACCTACAATTTATTTTCAAATTTAGAAAATAAAAAAAATATTTTAATTATTCAGGTTGTAGCAATTAAAAATTTGCCAATTTGAAGGTTTTGGAGCTAATTTCCATATTTCAAATGAAACAAAACTTCTGGCTTCTTAATACAACTGATGCGATCTTGCGGACTTCAAGCCGCTTAGCAGAAGGCCATAAACACAACATTACAAGAGCGTGTACCGATTACACAATTTGTCTTTAGACGTGAAGGTGCGTTTGACACAGTCTGGCACCTGGCATCTTATTTCTAATACAGGCAAATTGCCCTCAGAATATTTTTGGTGGTAGAACTATTTCACAAATAGATCAATACATGCTGGATGAAGTATGGAACTTTGATAACCAGAGAGGGTCCGCGGGTTCATTAGCGGGCATATCTCTTTAGTTCTTGTTATGGACACCCTTAATTTACCCCTCTGAGGAAGTCATCAAGCTCTGCCGACATTTTTCATTGTTGTAATCAAGTGGATAAGAGGAGAGTGAAACAAGGGAAATGCAATTCTCGAAAATTACTTGCGGGTGAGCATAAGCTTTCCTTTAATATGCAAAACATTTCAAATGCCTATTGCTTTTGAGGAAGACTTAATCTCAGAAACCCTCCCATTATTTCAATTAATAATCTTGCAATACAAGTTGTAAACATAAAATACCTCGGTGTGACTTGGGACTGCTGTCTCATCAACACATTTAAAAGCACTCAGAGACGAAAAGGATTCATTAACCTACAAACTATCCAACAGCTATTAATGAATTCTATCTAAACAAATTCAGGTCTTCTCTGAAAGGCTATTGTGGGGCTGTAGAGCTGCCTTCTTTTGGGTAGGAGCATGGGGAAATAGATTAAAACCTAAAAAAGATCAGGGGACCTAAATAGTCTGCAGTGTAGACCATATAAAAATTACCAAGCAGCAGTACAATTTCTGTGGAAGCTTGCAAGTTATCGTGGGAGTTGTACCACGCTAGACATTAAGACGAGGAGTTTTTGGCAAATTCCTACTCACGACAATAAATAACGACATAGTTTGGATCAAAAATTTTTAAATGAGAAGATTACGAAACCAGACTAGATACACATAATATCCATCCAGCGGATAATATTTCAATTACTTACGATAAACACAAACCACTTCCGGGGAAGAGGTGGGAATCTATACAGAGGATTCAAGATTAGCAATCAGGTTGGTGCAGCTATAGTTGTATTCTATTATAAATGCGAGAGATTTTCAATAATAGAACAATTAGGTTGTCAGATTTTATACAGTGTGTACCAGGCGGAGGTCTGGGAATACAAATGGCCTAAATTCATTTCCACCATTGGACCATGGAATAAAATCAGCTTACACTGGATTCTCTTAGGTACTTGAAGCACTCAACACTTTTTAAAACAAGTAAACAAGACATTTTGCAGTTAAAACGACATCTTAAGTGAGCAAAAGAAAAATCATTACACTCCCGCAGATTCCAGCTCACTAAAATTCAGAGAATGAAGCTGTGATAGTTATGCTAAAAAAAGCTACAACGAGACTAACATTGGAAAAATTCAAAATCCTTCTTTATAAACAATTAAAATGCGATTTCCAATATGCAATTTACAGATTTGGCGAGCGTTGGTCTTCGTCCACAACGAAAACGGCTTGAGCGTACAGAAAAAACTAATACCGGCGGTTTCAATTCCTTTGAAAAAATTTAGTCATTTTATTGTACAATTTTTTGAGCTTACACAGTAGATTCCAGTATTTTTTGGCTGAGACTGGGAGGAGCTTGAACATCAAATGCCCTTGTGGCATATGGGAGATACACTACGTAGTGAATTGCCATTCTAGGAAAAGTATGCAAAAAAACTAAATTTATGATAAAAGAACCAGTCTGTCCACAATTTAAACAAGAAGAATTTAGGTCTCTTCATTATATTTATCAAGAGGAGGTTAATAACCTCGTTCAACAGGTTTAGTCCTGTTTTTTCTTCTTTTTTCTGCTTGTCAATTTCTGTTGTTAGAATTTGAGCCGACCAAGTCTGCGGCAGCATGAAATCAATCACGTCATCTAAGGTGTCTCTTGCACATTTTGGTGACCCTCGGATCATTATCGATGTTGAGAAGAGTACATATATATATATATGCCCATATATATATATGCTATATATATATATAAAGAAATATAATTTTGCGAGAAGAGATCTCTCCACGGCCTCAGCACTATCTGACAATTGTCTCATCTCCGGAACCAGGGGTGAGTGTCCCCGTAATCAAGAAGAAGAGCCACAGCTGATGCGCTCGATGAAAATCGGAAAAGAAGTTTAAAAAAAAAAGTTAAAGGTAACGTTGCACCAGTGTCTGAAACAATTTATTGTGAGGTTTCATTTTATTTTTTATTTTAGTTTAACTCTCAGAACCTTTAATAAAATTCAGTTCCAATTGTGATGTACTTTTTCTGGCAAAATCTATTTATTTTATCTTTTCTTCTCTTTGAATGAAAACAATAACAATGAAATTCGACACACGTATTCGAATACAATTTTCAGACATCTGCAAATTTGGTAAAACATGACAAAATAATTTCTTTACCTGTAGCTGGTTGCGTTTTTCAGTTACGTACTCCCACGGATGGACAAAAGACAGGCACCATTCCAAGAAATGTGATTTTCATACTGAGGAGGTGCTAAAACGTAGAAATTCGTCAAAATCTCGAGGTTGAATTTTTTGAACAATTCTCTTTAGCAGAAGAAAGAAAGTGAAAAAAACAATTCTTCGAACAAAGCCATACTGCCTTTCGTTGGAAGTGCTTCCGTTTCTATTGAAAAACTACGCCAGAATAGAAACCTGAAGCAAATTCAGGATTGTAACGCTATTTACTAAATTCTTACCAGCAACTTTTCAATTTATTTTGGCATCATTAGATACGTTTTAATGCAGAATAACCCAGGAAGATGAACAAACTTTTTTGAATTAAATAGAATAATTTAACTAATAATTTAAAAAATTAATTTTTGCCTCCATCTGCAATCTACTGCTAGCTTTCGGACCTACATTTTTTGCTTGTTCTTTATGAATAATGTCAAGAAAAAACTGTCAAATTACGAAGATATAAACACAATTAAAGTAATTACTTTTCTATACCATCCTAAAATAAAAGGTTAACAAACCACGATAATATGATGGTCCAAATTTATTGAACTCATTTCAAAAAATAAAACTAACAATGTTACAACTGCGTTTTATTAGGAGCACAAATAAGGTTTTTTTTCGGATAGACGTTCTAAATTTGCTACGAGAGGTTCCACACGCAATGACTACCAATCAGCAGAAACCGATGCGCGTTTTCTGGACTTTTTCAGTTTTTTTTTTTTTGAATATCTGTAACTATTCAGTTTTTCGAATTATAATTGATACAACAGATTAAAGGCGTGAGTATACAAAACATGCTTCTAATTTTCTTCTGGCTTTAATAGGTTCATAGTTAAGCAATCTCTCCAAAAGTGGGAGATTTCCATTAACTTACAACCACCCAGACCACCGTAACGTAGCGATTTACCTATCTGAAAAAACTTTTGAAGTACGCTCTAAAATTTAATAAAAAAACCCGTAATTGTAACATTATTAGTTTTTTAGTAATTTTTTTAAATTTGTTCAATAATTTTAGCCACCCTGTATATTGCTGCGATTTCATATATTTACAGATCACCTTAAATTTCAAATCCAATTCTCTGTTACTCTTACCGATGCAATTTCTTGGACCATGAAAACCAAACAGATATACATAAAACTCTGGTATATTCACTCGATTTTCAGGGTAAAATCTATCTGGATCAAATTTTCTGGATCGGAAATACATCTTCATCCTGTGTAGAAAGTACATTACTTCACCAGTACAGGTCGTATCTTTTGGGAATTGTAGAACCACCTGAAAAAATTGGAGATGGTTTTAAGAAATGTTTTATGCATGAGAACTGCTCCTAGAATATGCATCAGTCTTTTCTGTATTTTACTTATTTCTTCGACTTCGTTCTTGAATTTGAGAAAGAAGAAAATCGTTACGCGACATTAAAAAGCTTTTGAAAATGGTGAAAATTATGAAAGAAAAGTAGTGTTTCCGCTGAGCAGAGAGTATATTTTATTTTCATTGTTTAATAAATATTTTAGTTAGTTTCGAGTTCCGTAGTTTACGGGGAAACTAATGAACAAATCCTATAATTTATTTACTTAAGGAATTAGTTTATATTTAATATTATTAACGGAAAAATAATCAAAAGTCTTTTTTCTATTTTAAACTTTATCAACACAAATATGGATACAGCAAAAAATAAGAATAAATATAAAACAATTTTTTTTTTACGTTTGGCAATAATGTTACATTTTAGAATTAATGCATACTCTCTTGCTTGTAGTAAAGAGTATTCGTACGAAGAATAATTTTACCATTATATCAATAAGAAATTAATTATCATTACAGTAATTTTGACACTAAAATGATATTTAATTACTTTCAGCCTTCGTATCATCCAATGAAGCGCGCAATATTCAAATAATTGCTCTTAATAAACTTTTAACTTCTTATTTCTTTTTTATAAATTTCAGAAATTTCTGTATTATAAATCAGATAAACGCCTAAATGCTTCGAATAAAATTGCATGAAAATGATTTTGCCCATAATACTGGACAATTTATTGTATTGTGCATAAAGTCATCATTCAGTGTCAATTCAGATAAGCTCGACCTCCCTTAATTTCGACAATAACAATATAAAATATCTATTGAATGTAATCACCATACAAGCAATGGATGATGGAACGGAGTTCATTAAGCTCTTTAATTTTTTCTTTATAATATTCAAGATTTGTAACTGTTTCAACATTTAGGATTGAAGAAGAAAAGGAAAATATTTCCTCGAAATTTAATAGCTTATCTGGTAGCATTCCTTAAGAGAATGTTTTAGATTCATTGATAACTACTCAGTTTGAAACAAAACAATAGAGTATAAAGTATTAATATAAGACCAAATACTAAGAACAGATGTAAAAGCAAATTCTTCTTTTGCAGTTATCATGATTAATTATCTATTATCATTACTAGAGCAAAAAAATTTTAGAGCGTTAAATCTATCTTATGTTTTCACCGACCTCACAGGTAAGAAATGTGTTCTATCCTGAGGAACTTCACTGTCGAATCCTTGAACAAAGTGCTACAGGTACCGTGCATCACCCTTCACGCATCCGAGCCCATTCGAATCAAAATGAGACCCAGAGTTGTTCATCAATCTTGAAGAATTCATGTAGACTTCCTATTTATTTTGCATGTAATAGAAAGTTGGAAGTTTAATAAATTTTTTTCGAATTTTTTTTGAACTTTTATAAAAAAAACTTTACTGTGGAGCCATCGGAAAAAAATATTTCTCCAAATTGGATGCTTTTCCAGTGGTCTAGACATCATCTGCACCAAAGCATAAATGATGCTCGAAAATACCAAGTTTACTTTATCGTGACGGTTGGCGAAACGTATACAAATGCTAATAACTTAATTTTTTTTTTATTTTCAAGCTTTCATAGATTTTTTATTTCAATTTTTGAACATTCATGAATTTTTATTTTTATTTTTGGACTTTGACAAGTTTTGTTTTCTAAGCTTACTATATCATATTACTAAGCAGCCATCTTGCTTTTTGGCATTGTCAATTTGGCATCCATTGGCGATATGAACGGTTGGCACCTAAAGGATTTCAATCAAATAGAAGTTTGGATATAGGACCTTATACATTTTCAGTGATGATATAAAACAATAATTTTGTTTCTTCTAAATATTCATGACTGCATCATAGCGAGAGATTTGCTTTTCAATATCAGTAAATTTAATATCAACAGTTTTTAAAAGAAAATCTACACCAGTTATCCAAAAAGTAGATTTTCAAAATTATTTTCCATATTTTAGTCTTTAATTTAAAATTCATCATTATAAATATTATGAAAACCAATTTTTTTCCTCCCATTCATTCAATAGGCCTTTAGAGTAATTTTCTTAATACTGATAAATGCAGAAATTCAATTTTGATTTTGTTAATACGGATAAAAAGAGACAATTATTTGTATTTTTGTGAATAATGATAAATGATTCAAATTTGAAAAAAAGTGGTTTAAAAAAAGTGGATCTAGTGTTTGCAGAATTACTAGTATTAATTATTCAAGAGTAATCAAACAAGTCATAAATGGAAATGGTCTAAAATCACATCGCTGCTCTTTGGAAGGTAACCCTCTCACACCGAGTGTGGCGGTTCCGGGCGGTCTAAAAATTTCCTCTTAACAGCGGCGAAGGCTGATCTGAGACTATTGGCTTCTTTTGATGGGAGGGGAGGTTCTGGGATGGCTTCGTAGATAAGCGTGGTAAGGGGTCCAATTATCCTTTCCAACCACAGCCCATTTATGTACTCCTTAAGGGAAGGTTATAGTAGGGGTGGGGTAAATGACCGCACAGGTTAGGAGAGTCCAATTTATGTCGTATCCTTCCAAAAAGGTCCGGTTTTAATGGGGAAATTAGAAATAAGTGGCCTCGGGATTAAAGAGTTAAAGTCACAGCATCCATGTGATTACCGCGCACTATCCATCTAGTTGCTTTTAACCTTTCGTCATGCGCATCTATTCTGTGAGATGAAGCACACATATTTTTTTGGTCTAAATGCGGGTTTTACCGAGAAAGGTGTGGGACTTCTAGTAGCTCCCTGGATCCCTACCACTCACACTAGGGCATCGTGGGTTTTCCTCTAGGGCTATTTTAAATGCATGTGAGGGTCACGTTAATGTGGTAGATGAGTTGCGCCCAATTACGTTTGTATTTTTGATTTTCCAAATTTTTCTTTCTATATACCTGCAAAAGTTCGTATACCTGCGTCCCAACCTTTAATACAATGATATGGATCGTTATTTCCAATATATGGTTTCAAAATTGTCGAATTATTCAGGTTCTCATTGACAACAGTTCTTATTGCTAAGGAATTTTACGGGAAAGCAAAAGACAGATCCCTCGTGAATTCCTGGACATTTGTTAGTTGAAATTAATAAGTTATTTAAAAAAATTAAAAATTATTTACAAATGTAAATGTAGCTTTGTATTACCGAATGGTTCAGTTTGATAATCTTTTTCTTAATCCTAAGCAAAAATTTAACTTTCAATCTCACAAATGAGTTGCGCCGGTACGAGTCAGCATCTGTGTTGCTCCCGACCGAAGGTTAATTATTTCTGCATAAAATTAAGGAAAACTTGAAGTTTTACTTTGTCTTTTATTTTAAAAAATAAGTCAGAAATGTTTATTTAATATTTTAAAATACATTATATGATCAAAAGGACCCGGATAGTTTCGGATTTACACATTTGTTTCCAATTCCTTTAGAAAGTCTGAGTGAACTGCTATTGAAGTTCGACCATGTGATGAATAGGCTTTAGCTCCCATTTTTCAGTATTGATTCGTTCAAGAGACCATTTAGGGGAAGAAGAAAAATTGATGGACTAGAAAATGATTTCGATCCACCCCGTTTCACATGAAGTTCACAATGATTTGCAATTTTAATTAATGGTTTGCGCGACTGTAAGTATGCTCATTGCATACAAAACTAGTCGTGAAAGTTACAGATCATTATCAGCTTTCTGTGAAACGGGGTGTACCGAAACATTTGCTTCGTCATAAATTTCTCGTTTGTCCTTTAAATGCTCTCTTGACCGGATCTTCACGGTAAAATGTGAGTTCAACACTATTCATCACATGGTGAACTTCAAATGCAACTCCTCCAGATTTTTTTAAGAGATTCGAAAAAATGTGTAAATCCGAAAGTGTCCGGATACTTTTGATCTTATATTGTTGATGGATAAGATTAATGTGAGTTAGACATACATCCGACCAAACAGTTTATTGACTTATGTTTCATTTCAATGGCTAGAAGATTCAAAGAAAAGTATTAATTCAAATTGTATGTAGGACAACATTTATTAAGTGCTTATCAGACTTCATAAACAAATATTAATCTGAAAACTTCTATGAACGAAAATTTTTTTTCTTATAAAAAAGAAGCATGCATAGACATAACTTAACGCGTTTAAAATACCACCTATCCGAATTTTCCAAATTTTCAAGGGAAATAAAAATTTTCCCCCCTCAACAAGGAATAGAGGGAATGCGGGGACATTGACACACTTCTTTTGGAAAGCTAAAAGATGATCTTACCAGCGGTAATAATTAGAACTAATACGCTGTATTTATGCATTTGTTAATCTAATACAGGATTTCAGTCGAATTTTGGTCATTAATCACATAATAAAATATTTAGGACACCTTTTCCTGAAAATGGAATTGTATTAATCTGCCCCACACCAGGGGTACATTGATACACACGGAAATAATAAAAATAATGATGATTCATAGGTGTGGTATCAGAACAAAATTTGTCTTATCAATAAACATTGCATTCCAAATCAATATTTAAAAGTTTAACAAACTAACAATTTTATTTTAATCAAACTTCAACATTTTTAATGAAACTGTAAAATGAAAAAATAATGCGTCAGAAAATAATTAATCTCTTTAAATAATAAAGGAAAATGGGTTTAAAATACATTGGAGAAAGGGAATGTGTACCTCGAAACTGTTTTTAAAAATTTTAATTGTTTTAAAATTAAGGGAAATTTTCGAGTTCTTTCTTGATGACTTACGAAAATAATTTAGCTCAAAATATAATTTTCACACCATCTGAAAATGCAAAAAATTATTTTTCGGCGATATTGATTAAGTTTCCGTCGAATTGTTTCTTCCAATTTTTATAAATTCTTAGAAAATATTTTAAACTTAATTTACAACAATACTTTTCAGTTTTAAAATAAAATCAAACCGTTTTCATAGTTTAAATAAATATTTAATTGCGTGTTTTTATAAGATAGTTCATTTTTACTTTTTTTTCATTTCTGCAGACGATTTTGCAAAGTAATTGCTCTTGAGGTACATTGAACACACACAAGAAACGTATTATTGTGCCCCGGAGTAATTTGTATAAATCTGCCCTACGAGCCTCTTTTACTTAAAACAATTGGTTGATTAAAATCAGAGCTAAAAATCCTCAAAACTTAATATAGTTCTGAAAAATAAATGTTTTTTCCTACCTTTGGAATAGATTCCCTGTCAGGTAAACGTAAATAGTTAAAGAAATCACACAACACATATTTAGAGTAAAATTTACTTAGACGAGAAGATTAGCGATCTAATTCATTTTTATTAACTTTTGTCGAAATATATACCCTGTGCTAAGGGTTACAATGACATATATATGAAGAGATATGAACATCTTGAGCCTTTCCAATGATCAGAATGTATGAACTCTATCAATGTTCCCGCTTACAGTTAACCCCAACTGCCCTTATTTCTGATTTTTTTCACATCTGATGTAAAAACGAATGAAGCAGCTCATATACACCGCTCTAATTTGAATTTGCTATCCATCGCGCATTTAATTGGAGGAAAACAAAGTGACGTCATAGCTCAGGGGAATGAAGACAATAAGCAATTAGATATTAGCTTCTATGCACTGTTGCATTGCATATTTTACTACTTCACCGAATGAACTGATTTTGTGAACAGAAAATTAAAAAAAATCATTAGAAGCAGGAATTAACTTCCAGGAATTATTTTTCATTTTACATTTTACAAAAATGTATTCATTATGAGATAACTCAGTTCGTAGATTGCATTTCGACCTATGATTTTTAAAAGTAAATAAATTATTTTAGAAAATTCTCAGAGACATCAGTATTTCTTGCTTGCATAAGTATAAAAATAATGCTGTGAGGTTTTGGCCCAGTGTTACAAGGGTCTGATCAAAGATCATCAGACTTAAAGAAGTCACATAATTCCAGCATTTTAAATTTAATAAGAATCTTGAATAAATTGCTATTTTACAATCTTATATACATGTGGTATATACAATTCAAGAACGAAGATAAACAAGTCCCGAATATAGATCGCGAGAGTTTGGCTAATTGATACTCAAGATGAGTTGAAAAAATACCGAGAGTCGGTATTAGACATCGATGTTTTTATGAACGCTCGATAGAATGCAACAGTCCACCATAGGGACTAGGGTGGCCCTTATTATAATGGCGAAAAATTTAGTTAATATTTTTTAAGCACACCCCCCCCCCCTAATTTTTTTTCCTTTTACCATAATATGAAAGTATTCAAATATTTCTTCAATATATAAAGATTAACCCGTGCCGCATCGAACTTGATTATATGATTATATAAAAATATAGGAGTAAAAACGAAAAATTAAATATTTTTTGAAATGTACATTTATCATTCATACTAAAAATGTCTTGATTTTTCTATGAATTTTAATAATACACTTTTAATACAGTTAACAATACAATTTTAATACTTTAACACTTTTTAATAATATATTTAGTAAACATTTTCGTTTCAGAGTAGCCTTCTTGCAGTCCCGATACTGCTTCCTACTTCGACACACCGAAGAAGAAATTGCTTTTGCTCTTCATCTACAGTTAATAATCCATTAAAATCTTGCATCAATTGAACCCCTCTTTCGGCTGTACCATTAACAACTCTGAGAGTTTGGAATATTTCTTGTGACTTTCAATAAGAATCGTCCCTAGCCCAAAGATCTGGACTGATTTTCAGAAGCTAATGTCGATACTCAATTTCTTTAACAAATTTAAACTTTTCTGAGAAATGAAGTCTTCTATTGCTTTTTTCTGAAAAAAAAACAAATAACTAATTGTACGATATCATATCTAAATTCTGAACAACTTAATGTGTAAATATAAATTAGAAAATTTTGTTCAAAATTTCATAAATGAAAAAAATTCACTATCATCATAAAATCAAAGAATAATGTCTAATAAAAATTATTCTTAGTAAATGTAATGTATAGTGTTAAAATTAAAATCTTACCTAGAAGAAGGGGAACTTCATTAGGCTGAACAATACATTTTCTTTCAGTATGAAGTTTTTCCCGTTTCAAATTCTCTATGATGCGCTTTTTGGATGCAATATTAACATTTTTATCAAAAATCGCTAAAATGCTCGACTCTTCATTTAAGTACCACATATGATTACAAAACTTCTTCAAAGCAATTGACGAAATGCCCTGATTCATGTTTTCATATTTCTTTAACTTTTTTAAAAACATTAAATCATTAAGTGGAGCACCAATTGCGGATGAACTCTCTAACCATGATTTAACATACACTGTCACAAGAAACAAACAAATGTTCTTCAGACTGTTCACTTCAGATATTTTTAAAGATAATTGCTGTCTGAATAAAAATATTTTAAAGGAGTAAATGGCCTTTGCCATCCATCGAGCATGATATAAAGCCCCTGGTGGTCTGATTTTGATAGTCGAGTCTGATTGCCTTCCAATAAAGACTATGCATAATTCAACGAGCTACCAATAATCGTTCTTCATTTTTTATTTTTTAGCGCATTAGAAAGATAATTCACATTACTCAGCATTTCGCTCTCACTATATATTGCGTTCAAGTATCTATATCAGTCCATATAATTTTCTTTTTCCAAATAATTCCATTTTTCTCTGATTTTTTTTATAGAAAGCAACATCTGGACTTCACTTCGCTTAACTCATATTCGAAAACACTTCGTAGCAATAATTCATATATGTGATGCCTACATGGAAAATATGTCATCTCTCGATCTGCATACAGCTCTAGAAATGTAATCGCACCGTTGATACGACCCGTGTTCGAACTAGCTGTGTCAGAACAGAGAATTGGAGCTTTATCTTCCAATCCCCAATCTTTTAAAACATTCCTGACAGCCATAGCTTGCTCCTTTCCTGAAGAATTTTCTAATTTTGGCACTCCCAGCAATTTTTCTTTATCTTTATATGTAACAATAATAGGCAGTCTTTCACTTTTTTAAATCTCTGCCGTGTTTAGAAAAACACTTTCCTTCCCTTCGCCTTTTTTTCGAGAAGCTTTCCCACCGGATATGCCCCCCGTCAACTCGGAATTCCTAGAAACTCGTGGGCTTGCCTCTGACCAATGACATAAGCTGGGCATCTTGGTGAAGGGGTGCTTGGCGTTTCTAGGGTAGAGCGGATTTGGCTGTGAAGAGTGAAGGACGTGTGGAGTTCACGAGGAAAAATGTGTAAAGATAGGAAGCAAAATTAACAAAAACAAAAAAAGGAGTTTTTGGGGAGAGTTTTGACCCTGGCCGTTGGGGCCCTTGGCCCTGGCCGGCGTGGAGAGGCAACGCCATGGCAGGTATTTACATGTGTGTCGACGAGAAATTATTTTGTTTATAAAGGAAATATTAACTGATATTCCCGACCTGGATTTAAAAAAAAATCTGTTGCCCAAAATTAAGATTATGACAAGGTGTTCAAGAGTCAAATAGGGCGAGCATGACATATTGCAATGCCAATAATATTTTTGTACAGCAGTCAATTTAATAAATTTTAGTGCCATCGATTTGGATCACTGAGGGTGATTACCCTGAAATAAATTAAAATTTCCCGATTATGATTTGAGGGTATGCAGTGTTGGATAATTTTCTTTAAATTATGATTAAACGTGATCACAATTACTTAATTGTGATCCCAGTTAATCGGTTAATAAAATGGGATGCACATGCGAGGTAATCTTTTGCGTGATGTGAATATTTGTTGGAGGTGGAAGATATTCATGTAAATGACCAAGAGTCATAAGTGTTTTGTTGTACGGGTAAAAGTAATTGGTTTTTCTTTTTATTATTGATGAATTATTTTTGATGTGATGAACTATTTTCTGTGTTGCATGATATGTAATAATAAGGTGATTTTTATGTATGTGTGACTGTGCAAAGATCATAATTGGTACAACATTTCCCTACATTAGTGAATCTTATTAATTGTTTTATTTTTAGTCAAGATGTTTGCGATGTTGCGTTTCATCCAGCAATTGGTTGAAATTATGCTATTTAAATTATGTTACATCAATTTCTTTTATAATTCTCTCTATACCATATAATAAAGATAGCTATCTAAAAAATGACTGATTGATGTGTCTCTTAAAAATGTCTGTTTGAAGTATATCTAAAAAAAAAAAAGGCCTGATTGATGTGTCTCTTCAAAATGTCTGATTGAAGTATATAAAAAAAAAATGTCTGACTGATGTGTCTTTTAAAAATGTCTGATTGATGTATCTCTTAAAATTGTCTGATTGATGTTTCTCATGCTGACAGAGCTTCCTTAAGGCATGGCCTGGTTGCAGCTATGGGTTATTGCAAAATCACAACGTGAAAAGATTATTATTAATATTGTCTTTTATTTGACTTGGGATAAGTCTAAAGACATTTTTTATACTAAAAATCTAAGTAAAACAAATATAAAAAAATTTCAATACAACATTTCTCACATTTAAAGCAGGTAGCAATTTACCATCCCAATGAAAGCATACCAAACTAGGTTTATTTTCTTTAAATAATTCTTTAATCCTAGTAGCTTTCGTCTTAAGAAAATCTTCCCGATATCTTTGGATCGTATTTTGATTGATTGCCAATTCATCTATATTGTGTCCTAAAGACTCAGCTACGGCTTCGAGAATAAAAACGGCACTTCTCTGACTAATGTGAAATCGATCTAGTACAGCCATTATTTTTGGAGTTAAGAAACATTTCCTCCCACGTACAATTCGCATTATTATTTTTATCTCCGCATTTATGTTTTCCTCATGAGACGACTGGGTAATGTTTGATGAAGGCCCAGGTTGATCAGAAATATCTTCGGTACCTGGCGATTCTTCTGATGAATCCATGAAATTGTCATCGATCTCCGAACTATGATGAGCCTTAGTCCGTCTGTTTTCTTGTTCTATGACTCTCAATAATACCCTTTCTTCACGCTTTGCTAGCTGCATATCGATTCCCATTAGACATCTTCTCCGTCCTGGTTCTGTTTGACTCAATACAAATTTTCTGTCTTCTTCAATTTTTTGATTTCCAAGGCATTAGCGTGAGCAATATCAAATCAATTATTTAAATCTGATATAAAGTTACGTACATTTTCTTCTTCCGTCTCTGACCTAAGGCAGGCACTTTTTTGAAGATTGCGCCAATGATTGTACATCTTCATGATCTTTTCTACACAATGAGGTGTCGCTCTTGTAGGAATCCTTGCTTTCTCCCAGAAAATGAGGCATTCGCGCACTCCCAAGTTGGCACTTTCAACTTATGGATAATTTAACTTCATGTAAATTATAAAATAGCACCGATAGTACTTGCCGATTAGATGGAAGTTTGCATCCGGTAATATGGCGACGTTCACTAGTAATTAAATAAATATTTCGATCACCACTTCTCAAATTCGAAGCCATAATTGCACTAATAGTTGATCCGAACAGCGACTAAAGTAGACTGAGAGCGAGACGCCGGCGTAGGAAGGAGCGAGACGTGAACGAACAAGACGCTGCTTGCACCCACATGCTTCCTACTTCTACCGCTATGGGGCACGTGTTCCCGACCTTTGATTTGAACAAATGAGGTCTCTAATTGTTTCTAAGAACAAAAGGAAAAAAATGGAGGATGTGCGATTTGAAATTAGAACTTCAAAAATCAAATGCGACCCTAATAGGAGCTCGTCCAGCAAGGTTTGGCTAATACGGGGTAAAAAACTACCTTTTCGTCTCAATTTGTGGATCTCAAAATCAACACAACGGAGTTAGCTCTCCGCGTGTTTACATTCCCTTTCTAGCTCACTCTTCTCCCTTTTCCTCCCTTCTTAAACACCTTACATTGAGAGGCCAGGGGAGTGGCTATGAATTATTACTCGGTGATTCGTCCTCCAGCTGGACAAATCACCCAACCGCAGTCGTGTGCTTTTCTCCATGGTGATGATTGGATGCGGTCAATCTTGACCGGTGGTCTTCGTCAGCTTCACGCGGACGGTTTCCCAAACGGCACCGCACTCCCTGGACCCCTTTAGGCTTGCGAAAAGCCGGGCAGTTTTATTACCCACTTACGTTCCTCTTGCGTTGCTCCTGGGATTTCGCTGTGTGGTCGTCTCTGTCGTGGGAAAGAGGTAGGGGAGACGTCACAGCATGTTGTTCACAGGGACGTGGCGAACATCTAAATTCTGAGGGGTGTGAGATAATAAAAATGCCGAAAAATTTATGAATTTAGTCGACCTGAAAAAACAATTATTTTTATGTTGTCTAATAAACAAGTGTGCTCTTACTGAGGAGTATAATGCAACGAATGCATGAATCTACAAGGTGGTCTTAAATTAATGGACGAATTTCAAAAATTAATAAAAACTAAAAAAAATAATTAAAAACATTTTATTTGCTCTCTTATTTAAAAAAGCAGTTCTAACAATTTAAGTTTTTTAAATTCATTTTTGAAATTGGTCCCATAATTTATGACTACCGTGTATTGTTTTTTGAAAAATAATAGATCTTATGAATTGTTCTTTAA
>BGPR01032971.1:0-11427 GCA_013235015.1 Araneus ventricosus | reverse complement strand
AACAAAACATCTGTTCTGATGATTCAATATTCTCTTTATTTCAGATCTTCGATGACAGATTTAAGGTGATTTACGACAGTACACACGCCGTGCCTTAAAGGCCATCAAATTGATGGAATTGGGTCTCGACCCCCTCGATAGTAAGATTCTGCAAGCAGGCCGGTGTGATCTCTTAATGATTATCTTAGGCGAGATACTAACATATCTGTGATCACTTGGAGATAATAAATCGAAGAATGTCCTGCATATTGTTGGAATAGATTGAAAATAACTATAGATACACCAATACAAGCTGTAAAATTGATCCGCGCGATGTCAATTTATCATCTGTCAATATCTTTAGCGTCGGCAGAACGTGGGGAAACGTCACAACACAAGGCATTTTCCACCACTTTTGCCGGGGATTCTGCATCTTTTCCTAAAATTTCCTGTCTTCGCCGAAGACATCAGAGGATACAACAATAAAACTACTGAATGGGTGTTAGTTGTCTTTTATAACGAATCGCTGCATACATAACAATCGGACAACATTTCACAATAGAAAAGGCATCTGAAAGTTTGCATTGAAAACTGTCATAGTATTATTAGTATGAAAATCAAGATCTTCATTACTAAATTTTATTTTTGCGAATTCCAGAATTTATAAATAACCATCAACCCAACTGCGACATCTTAATATTATTACCGCAATTATGATTTCTTTTAAAATGCCTTACACGCTTTCGGAACTATTTCAAGCGCTACTTTTTGAAAAGGAAACATTTGTGCTTGGTGTGAGGCCTCTTTAACGATTAGTGAGCATCTTTTCTTCCATACATTTTGCAATCATACGTGTTCTATTGACTACATCATAGACATGTTTGTCCAAAGTTTAATCCAAATCTCACCAAACTAAAAAATTGTGAAAATACGGGAAATATGTTCAGAACGATAATCTTCAGGCAGCCATTTGCCACTGGTCAGAACAACTCATGGTGCAATTAATAGATGAAATGGCAATGAAATTAGTTTGAATCCTCTTACAACAATATAAGGTGTTGGTGTAAATCATTCATAAAAATATTTTTAAGAAAATGGCAAAATTGTGGTACAAATTTAAAGACAGTTTTTTTTGTTGATCATTGAAAAGATAATTTATTTCAATATTTTGGTTGAGTAAAAATTACTTTCGTTTTTTATTATCGTGGAAAAACTGCAAAATTTGGGTTAATTTATAATTAATTTAAATTTCGAAAATAATCTTTCCCACCCTACCAGCATTTTGGAATCAAATTTGACACCTCTAATTTCAATAGTCTGCCCTCTAAAGAGCCAAAATATACACACTTTCGCTTTTATTATTAATAGATAAGATCAAAAATGCTTTATGATATCTCTTTTTATATACTTTATACTCATGCGTCAAATTTATCAAAATTTAATGTAAGAAGAACTCAAACTTTAAATACACTGAACACCAACATGGAATATTTCAAAACAAAAATTGAAAACATTTACTCAAAATCTTACATCATTCAATGCAGTTGGTTTTTACAATTTTTTTAATGATTTCATGAAAGGAATTCCTATTTAGTTAATAAATTAAACACATATGCAAGAAAAGTAGCTAAACATCGTTGCGAAATTGTTTCAATGTAAAATTTCTTCTATAGGAAACAAAATTCTTTATCTTAACACATATAGAATGATACAGAAAGATTTGACAGGATATCTTAACTTTATCGCTGCGACTGTGGCACTGCACAACAAACAATATTTCGAAATTCTATTAAACTTATTTTGATTCATGCTTAAAAAGTTAGTTTTAAAAGTAACAATGTCTAATGTAATGACTGAGCCTGCGAATAGTGTATTTTTCTTTTGCATAGGGAGAAAAATATTTTTGCAATCTCAACTTTTTCCGAGAAAAGAAAATGGGCTTTCGTTGTTTCGAAAGAAATGTTTCTTTAGTAAATGCAGGAATCTAGCATTTGTTCCACAAAATGAAGAAAAATGTTGAAGTTTTAGACGATAAAAGGTACATTCAAATCTCTCATCGCAGAAACCTGGAGATTCTTTTCCGTTTATAATGAATAATTCTTTGAACTGTTTTCTAGGAATTATTCGAGTCTTTTCATAGTTTATGCTTGCTTAGAAATGACATAAAATATGTTCTATAAACTTGTTTTCAAGTATAACAAAGTTTATTACTTAAAAGGTAAATGTTTCACGTATTGTAAGTTAGAGAGCAAATTGTACAATACCATTTCTTACATTTATACGAAGGAGGGCACATTTTTAACTTACTTAGATTTCTGATTCCTTAAAACAAAGTTGAATAATGAACATAAATCTAAATTACTTTTATTATAAATTTTTAAATATTAATATAGCGGTATATGAATAATCCGCATGCAATGAATACGAGCAAATTTTCGTTTAATTTCAATACTTAATTAATTCTTAGCAATCAATGAATAAGATAAATTGATCTTATTACTATTTCTCCATACGATTTCAATTCTTAATTTTAACGAAAATGTATAACATATAATTTTAATGTTTCACTTTAGAATAATAATGCATCCACTGTCATTTGTTCGTTTATCACTGAAGAAAGGTTTTCTTTTTTTAAAAATTATATTGAATTAAAAGATACTGAAACAGAACTAATGAAAAAAATTTAATTCATTGTTTTAATATGGGAATGTTCTAAAATAGATATTTTGAATTAGTTTTCTACTCAAACAATCTAAGAGGAAGAATGTCATGCTTACAAAGCGTATTTTTCAAAAAATACATAGAAATTTATATTTTTTCATAAAAATTTCATACTAATATTCAATATCTTTTTCTACAAAATCTCCGCCTAGTTATAATGGAGTATTCTTGGAAACAAATATTGAAAGCTGGAGTTCTTAGAAAATCTAAAAATAAATCCATTGATCTGAAGGAGTAATTCAAAATCAAGAGCAATTTCTTTTATAAATGATAATGGTTTCTTGAACATATTGTTCTTTTAAAAATCTTGAATATAAAATTTTTTCATTGAGATTAAGAAGTTTATTATAACTTATTTATTTAACTTATTTTTTAGTTTATATTAACTTAGTTTATTATAATGCATAACGGTCTTTTAAGGTATAACAATTGTATCTATATAGCAATTCATTTATTAAGTCATCGGTAATACGTTTAAAATACAAGATAAGAATTTTACATTGAAGGTTAGAAAATATATGCTTTTAAAGTTTCAAGATTTTGGCATTTTGTATTCTGCAATTACAACGAATGCCAACACTATTTACGTGTATATGTGTACAAAAGAAAACATAAACTACACGTTGTGGCATACATTACACGATATTCTACCATGAACTTCACTTACCTCATTATGAACGACAACATAATGGGCTAAGAAAAACAATCAATATACTAAAACTAAGACATTCATACATTTAAAATTTATGACATCATATCAGGAAAAGAAAGAACTAGTTCCACGATTTATTCGCAAGTCCAACGCATCAATATAGATTTCAGATATCTCTTAATTATAATGGCTTTTTTAAGAACGGAAAATGGTAAGGGGACGATTGAGAAATTAAAATATATGAAATTAATTAAAGTGAAATTAAAAATCAACAGTGTAAGTGTCGTCTTCTGTTTTTCTTGAAATCCTATTTCTGTTTGTAAAAACATAGCTATATAGTCATATACAACCTCATGTCTATCGACCATAGCCTATCGGCCCAAGACTTTACATATATTTTGACGCTTTTGTCCTACCCCCTACTCTGAGGAATTGTATTAGCCTTTATTTACTCATACGCTAAATTTGTCACCTGTGAGGAACATATGAACCTGTGTCATCAAATTGCTCCAGCCGTATTAATTTTTGTGTCAATCGGTCCATTTGTTATATGTATTTAAGATACATAACTCTACACTACCCTCAGGGAATGTATCAGCGTTTATGTATGTATAGAGGATTTTTAATCATCCACTGAGAGATATGCACCGAATTTTATCAAAATCGGTCAAGCTATATTGAACAGCATATCAATCGTCCCAAGAGTTTACACGTATTTTGACGATTTTGTCCCACCCTTCTCTGGAGCACTGCATTACCGTTTATTTACCGATACATTACTTTTATTCAGCCTATGAGGAATATATGCGTCCAGTATCATCAAAAATTTGCCAGCTATATCAAATTTCATGTTAATTTGCTCATTTATTAAATGTATTTTAAAGACTTTGCCCCACACTATCCTGGCGTATTGGATTAGCTTTGATTTACCTCAATAGTATGTTTAGTTGGGTAATTAGAAATTCCTCCGAGGGCTTGGGCTATGGATTATTTAAATCTACATTATTTCAAGTCTTACAGTGAGGAACACGTTTGCCAAGTTTCATCAAAATCGCCAAGCATTTCAATCGGCCTATTAGTAACATGTATTTCGGAGACTTTGACCCACCCTGCCCCGACGGACTGGACTAGAGCTAGGACTTATTTACCCCTGCAGTACTTTAAGTCGGCTAATGAGGAACATGCGTACCAAGTTTCATCAAAATTGGCAAGCATGTCAATCGGCCTATTAGTAACATGAATTTTGGAGACTTTGCGCCACCCTACCCAGAGGGTTTGGGCTAGAGCTTATTTATCCCTTCAGTACTTCAATTCATATAGTGAGGAACCTGTGTACCAAGTTTCATCAAAATTGTATTAGCCATTCGGAAGTGATGCTGGAACAAATATATATATACTTACATACATACGTCGTGTTTTTTATATATAGATTAAATGTATTCTAAAAATAAGGACCCAAATACAGAGTGCCTTCTTCAAGTATAATAATTGCAGATGAAGAATTAAGTAACTGTAAAGATTTTCTTTTAATAATCTTACACAAATATGGATTATATATTAATTTATGTAATACTTACATTGATTTAAATCGTGAATCTAAAGCTGACTACAAGTTATTGTTTGTTTTAAAAATAAAATGCATATCATAATTTAACAATGAAAAATGAGTGGATGAAAAAAGACGGAAACCACGGACGTCTTCAATATGTTTTTTAAAAAAATTTGCGCGATTTTTCCACATGACAAATAAATGTTAGAATTTTCAGATTGTTCTAAATTATAATTATTTCCTCGTAAAAAATATTGAGAACTTTTGAAACATATCAAAGGTTGCTAAGAAACCATTTATTGATCAATTAAAATTACCTTTCATTTGAATGATAATTATACAATCTATAAACAGATATATAATAATATTGCTATTTTAGAATTTCTACTATAGTTTTAATGAATCTCTTGGAGCCTGTAGTAATTTTAAGGTGAGTTTTTATTTAAACCAGGACTTACATACAACAACTATGAGCGGAATAATAAGAAAAAATCCCTGAACTTCTTCATTACATTTCTTAGGTGTCGAAATAAGTTCTTTACAGGTCAAATGAGTCATTACTGATTTTCAAGTAGCTTCAAATTATAATGCTTCCAAAAATATTCGAATGTTTCAAAGCATAAAAAAGGTTGCCAAGAAACTATTCATGGATTAACCCTTTAAATTGACATTTTTTTCTAGTAGTTTTATAATAAAATAACTTTAGGATTGCGATTAATTTAAGAAAAGAAATTCATCCAGCTCATAGTATGACATTGTTTTTTAATAATTGATTTTATTAATTAAGAATTAAATACCACGTCAAGACATTTCTTTATGATTTGAGACAATAAATTGGAATGTCTAGGTTTTAGCTTCCTCAAAAAATTTGGAGAAAACTCTGCTCCAACCTTAAAAATTTCATTTAAAAAGTGATGAACTTGTTGGGAAGTATACTTGCCATGGAATTAGAAAGAGTTAATCAAAATAAGCCTTAACGAAAATAATAACTACTAAATGTAGTAAAACTAGATAAATGTTGCTATTACTATTTCAAAATCAAATTCTCAGATTTCTCTGTCTCTCTCTCTCCTCTTTTGTTCCAATGTGAATTTTTGCGCATAATAATCGCACGTATTTTTTATATGCTAATCTTACATAAACTTAAATAAATAAACAAAGATACAGACACAGAAAAACACTCAAGAGCTTCAACACGACCTTAAGGATTTGTACATACACATCACAAGAAAACGACTACACCGCATCCACGATCCCACGACTTCTACACTTGACAAATAAATCAATACGGATTTCCGGATCCCTCTAAATTATAATGCGTTCTTTAAGGGTGTCCCGACAGAACCCTTCTTTTCACCCCCACTTCGTATTCAGGATCTTCTCCCTCAGCGGGAAGGATTTACGATATGTCACGGTGCTGACATACGCAGATGGCATTTTCGTGTAATGCTCATAATATCTATTTTCTCCCGTGAGAAGAGTGTAGGCCAAAAGGGGGAAAAGGTGATGCTATCATACGAAGTGTGGCGCTGTTAATATCGGGGTATTTGTCTCCGGGCAGGGGTTGAGGTCCGAGGCCTTGATGGGAGAGCAGGGCAAGCCGCGAATAAAATAGTCGCCGTGTCTGGGAGAGGAGAGGTTATAAATTACTGGGGACGAATAACAGTATTTACTTTTATGACAGGCGCATATATCTCTGCTTATGCAGAAGGATTTTGTTGTGTAATTATGGTATTACTGTATAGGGGTAGGGTGCCGTATTAGGATCACTTGAACATTTTTCAATGTTTATTGATAGAAAAGTAATTTTAATAAAAATTTATGTATGTGTTTGTTAAAAAAGTTTAACCCCCTAATCGTTTCGTACGTATATTTCCGTTTTTCACATTATGTTCAAAAGCAGAAAATTTATGTTCATGTGTATAATTCCTTAAACTGCGATGGATAAAATATTATTAAGATTTTAGAGACTTGATTGAACACAATAAAGATCCAATTATTCAATTTAAAAGCCGATTTTTAAGACTTTAAAGCTAGTACATCAAAATAACTAACCGCTCAGATTTTTAAAATAAAAAAAGAAGTTGTAGCGGTTACAATTCACTGCCTTCTCCTTTTTGTGGTAGGTGGCGCTACTAGAGCCATCCGGGTTTTTCCCTTGATGCCTCTCTCTCTTCTTCTTCTGTGTACTTGTCTTGTGTTGTTGTTCTCTGTCTTGCGTCTTGTACCTTTTAATATACTGTGTCGTGGAACTTAGCCATCTAATAAAAATGGTTCCTGAAATTGAATTAATTCTTCAACAGCGGCATTCCATATAAACATGAGTCTCGTCCCTCTACAAAGTTACAATTTTGGTCGATTTCTCATGTTTACAGTTTTCTCTGTATCCTGCAACTAAAGTGTATGACCAGAAAACTTTGTATAAAAGCTAAATGAATACTGTAAAACTAGATCCTGCCAAACTTTGGGGGCCGCGGTGGCATAGTGGTAAGGCCTCGGCCCTGGGAAACCCGACTCCACTAAAGATCCGCCGTGTATGGGGCCTGTTGCACGCTAAATCATAAGTAATGGTCAAACGTCCTCCCGTTGATGTGACGTGGAAGTTTGGAGAGGGGGTGCCAGCTCAGGTGTCGTCTTCGTCATCTGACCGTAGTTCAAAATTACGAGGTCTCTCCCAAAATAGCCCTCGTGTTACTTCAAAACGGGACGCTAATATAGCTAAACTAAACCAGCCCTTGGGCGAGAAATTAAATACACAGTTTCTCCCACCCCTTTCCTTCAATTAATTTTAAAATGAATACTCAAAATTCACAATATAAGGGGAGGTTGCCAAATTTGGACACTTGGAAAGTTTTTTAGGTACAGTGATGAAAAAGTAA
Source organism: Araneus ventricosus (assembly GCA_013235015.1). NCBI lineage: Eukaryota > Metazoa > Arthropoda > Arachnida > Araneae > Araneidae > Araneus > Araneus ventricosus. The sequence continues at coordinate 3,647 of BGPR01032971.1, read as the reverse complement.
TTTTAATAAAAAAGCGAGTAATATAATTTTTTGTACATTATATATCTTCAAAAAAATGCAATTAAATTTTTATAAAATACAATTTAATGTAGGAAAAAATAGCTTCAAAAATTTGTGCCATCTGCCCAATTAAGGTAACTGGTAGCCTAGATTTTACCACTGGTTTCCCAAATTCGGTCCTCAATTTCTTTATGCACAATTAAAGCAAGAACATTTTTTCATTCCGAAACTCACACCATCACACAATATATGAACCCTAGTACAACATTTTATGGACTGTATCAATTCTTCTTCCTTTGTTTCTTCACATACGTATGATAAAAAACTATGTAACCTAAGGTTTTCTTCTTTTCGAATCAACATCTGATGTCTTTAATGTCCTTTTATAATTTATTTTTGCTTTGGCTTGTTTTACTTAAAAGTTATGAAGATTTACTTTCCAATACTCCAATTTAAGAACTGTTTGTAGTCGAATCTAAGCACCTTTCACGGAAAAACGAAACCTCTAACATTGTCTTAAACTATTTTATTAAAATTATTATAGTATGTACAATGTAGCCAAACAAGTTTCCAAACTGAGGATATATTAATATTTTTCTGCTTACTTTAAAACAGCGTAAGGGTCTATTCATCTTTTATTAAAATATTTAATTGGTCTTAAATATAGTATATGGTTCTCTAACTATACCCATGAGGTACTTTTTATTAAAAATGATTTCATAGATAATATTTACATCGATACAACATAATTTCCCTATTTCACGGCCCAAATATTGAATTAAATGGAAAGTTTGATAGCGGTCGTATCAAGGTGCTGGCACAGGTCCAAGTCCGGCAACTCGCCCTTTTAATCAGAATAAATATAAATATGATGAAATGAACAAATTGATTAGGGTGTCATTAACTGATTTGTTTAACCTAGTTGTTTTGTAAATTCAGTAATCATATACAATTAGTTTGTTAAATCAAAACGCAGTTCATATTTCGCGGGTATACAAAGAACTGATATCTTCCTAATTACCGTAACTTAACAATGATTCAAACGTCTTTTACATCATTACGTCTTTTTTGCTCGCATCACTTAAAATTTCCTTCGTACTTTATGTTTTAAATAGTCGTTATTCAATGAAAACATATTTAAATTTATTTAACCTAAACTTAGAAACAGAATTATTATTTTACTTCATGCTTACTATTTTACGTTTTAACGTGGTATAGATGGCAATTCTATACAGTACTACGATATATCGTAGAACATAAATGTTTTTCACTTTATAACTGGCTTCCTCCTGTATTTTATGATATAACAAGATATTTTATGAAATAACGGGCTTATATACAAATATATACATATTTGTATATATTAATTGTTGAAAACTCCATATGCTTGGATTGCCTTTTTCAATACTTTTAATCACAACAGAGTTTTTTCACATGTTGTCATATAAATGTTTAAACTTAATCTTTGTTCATGGTATCTATAGTATTTTCAATTCTTTAGATTTTGTTTTAGAATTGGTTGTATTGTTTAAATAATGAATTTTTAGTTTTGCTTCTTGATATGTCTTGTTTACTTTGTTTCTGTATGATCATACATAACAGGTTATATTTAGATTTATATATATATGTGTATGTATATATATAACAAAACTTTGTTTCCATCGGTTTCTTAATCTTAATCGAAACTACACCAACCTTAGAAGTTTGGCGCAAAAGAAAGTAATTTGATATTTCGTAAACATTCGGACCCTACATGACGCGGTAGGTTCATTCCTTTGTCACGTCTCCCGTTGGCTGCATCCATCAGTCTTAGGTTCGTAAAATTATTTCTAATATTTGGTATTTCATTCGAATTCTTGGTCTATCATAATGTTCTGGGTAAAGGACAGTGTTTTTAGCTTTATGCTAGCACTGTTCGCAGAAAACATTATGATTTCTCTAATTTAATTTTTTAGCGGTTCGTATAGATTTTACTTACCCTGATGAGCATCTATACGCTTTTACCGACAGACTACAGTCTTTCCATTTAATTTCAACATTGATTAATTTTCATGACATTGATATATATATATATATATATATATATTAAATTAACTTTTTTAAGACCTAAGTATTATTTATGTTAGGCAACTAAATAAATTAATGTTTCATATATTATTTCATCCAAGCGGTTCAACTGTATCATAACCCTAATAAATTATAACTAAAAATTATTTACAGGAACGATCAGCCCTTATTAAGTAGTCAGATGTTATATGGTATCTTTTTTCCTGCTTTTAAATTTTAATCACCAATTAACACTAACTTTTCATAAACATAATTTCAATAAATTAATTTTCAATTAATTTTGAATTGATTCTATCCCCTTCTGAGAGATACATGTTAATAATATATTACAATAGGCCTTAAAATACAGTATAATCTTCTTAATTACAAAATAAATCGATCGTTCTTTTCGATCAATCGTTACTTGAAAGAAATTTTATATGAATCCGTCTTGCATAATGTTAAAAGGACAATTACTGTGTTTGATTTTGATTTTGTTTTGATTTTAGAACAACTTATTACAGATATTTCAAAATTTTATGAATTATTTAATTTTTTATCTTGAATCTTAAAGTAAATAAATGAAGCATTCTTATTTTTCATAGTTCCAATTTTTCTCTATTTTAAAAAAGCTCTCTTGTATTGAAGTAACAGTAAAAATTTATCAGCCTTTCATTAATATTTATTTTCTGCATGTATATCTGCAAATTACATGTTGTGGATTTAAATTCAGTGTAAACATCTTAAATTATGTAAAAATAACGTATTTTTCTTATCTTAAAAATAGTATTTGGTAAACAACAACGCACAGTCAAAGGACTTTTCTTTACTTGAGTCTTTCTTCTTTGATAATTAGCTTTTCAGACCTTGGAACTTTATAAGATTAAAATTATATTTTTATTTATGATAAATGTTGTTATTGAAAGTAAATATTTTTTTGTAAAAAGGAAGCATGTTGTGTACAAAATGTATTAAGCCGTTTGAAAATGTTTTCTTAAATACCATACGATTTCTTTCATATATTGAAGAGGTCTGAAAACAACAACTTTCCAAACGAACAAGATTTTTCAACAAAACCTTTTGTTGAAAAATCAAAGAGAAAGTAAAATATTTTTTGTAAACAACCTTTTCTCCTCTAACAAAAGAATTGAAATTATATCGTTAAGGCGATAAAACCTGATTTTTAGTTTTTCAACGATTCTCGAGTCACCTTACAGCTAACTTCGCATTCTTTCAGATTTCCTATCTAAAGTCGTCCTGTTCTTTCTTCTTGACCCTGTTCTCACCGTCATGCTCAAGGCACGCCTTCTTTTGCCAGAGGCGTTTGAGATCAATGTTCAAGATGTGAAGAAGCAAGTTTGGTTCTATGAGGGTTTGAGTAGGAGATGAGTATTTGTTAATCTATGGCCATGCAATAATTACACATCACATTGTGGGTTCCCAAGGCGTCAAAGGCTATATATTTTTAGTTTTTCACGATTCTCTTCCATTTAGCTAACTTGCGTTTCTTCTGACGATTTCTTCTAGCGTGTCCCGTCCTCTCAGTCCTCACAGTGCGCGCCTTCTTTCCATACGGGTTGCCGGTTAGAATTCGGCGTTAA
>BGPR01032970.1:6074-17228 GCA_013235015.1 Araneus ventricosus | reverse complement strand
AAATTTCTTTCCTGTTTTGTTTTCTCGAGCAGTGCACCTAACTTTTTAACTGACCCTCGTAGTCCAAATCTTGCCGGTCCCATTTGTCATGGATAAAAATAAAATATTCTTGAAAGTAAGAAAATATAGTTTTCTTTACCGTGTGCCCGGGCCATGGGCTTTTGCCCCTCCTACCCACGCCTGTCGGTGAGCTTGCTGGCATGCAGTTGAAAAGTATCAGTGATTGTGTTAATAGTAGAATAATTCCGTCATAAAACATTAAATTACTTATCTCGAGAGACAGATTTTCCGATATCAAGTTGCAAAAATATATTAAATTTCAACGTATTTGCTGTCATTTATTTAAACACTAAAGAATTTCCATCCAGTTTATATTTATTATAATAAATTTGTCTCGAGTGTTTCATGATATGTCATCACAACATTATGCGAAGTTGAACTTACATTACAGAAAGTACCCACAAACGGAGTTACCCCTGTTCTGCATAGGCATGCAGGGACAATCGAATGACAGCCGCTGCAATAGCTCGAATAATGAGGCCGGAGTCCTAGTCCTAGAATCACAGGCCACGGCCCGCACTTTCCCATAGGAGGCACGTACTATCACTGGAGGAGGGTAACTCGACCCCCACCATTATTGTACCCCCAGGACAGGAGAAGCGAGACCCCGCTTACATATCCAGCGGCTTCTCATCTGCGTACTCGTGGTATCTCTCCTCCCCCGAGTTTGATTGCAGAAGGTAAAGAATACTTTAATCTATACCGTTCTTTCGAACATTTCGAATTCGCGATGAAATTTTAACTCGAACGTTGAAGTGAAGATAGATACCATATTTTTTAAAGATAAAAATGGGGTTTTTTTTTCAGAATTTAAAAAAAGAAATAGGAATAACACTTCAGAAAATGAAATATTTTATGATCCATTGTATCTCTCATTTTCTATAGTGTTTCTTGCAATTTGTAACTATTTAACATAAAAAATATCGAAATTCATTTAATCACAGAACTTGTACGCGAGATTTGTATTCCTTTGATGTTTCAGAATTTGTTTTACTGCATTTCATTGTATATCTCTTGAATTTATTTCAAATCTTTCATCTTCCATAGAAATATCAATAGTTCTTCATGACTTGACTTTCATTAGATGTATTGGGTCAATAAATGGTTTTGTTTCGATATATGTTCAATCTTGAACAAGCAAATGATTTCATAAATTTTGCTACTACATAAAGTTAATTTTCAAATAATAAAGATGCTAAAATAGTTGTAATAAAAACTATAAAATTTGTCTTTCGCTAAATTGTGTTTGTTCGTTATCATGATCCGCATTTTTATGACTCATTACAATAAATAGGTTAATTTATGGGTGAACAGCGACAAAATGATAACATCTAATTGAAGCAAGATATCTGATTAAAAACATTTTTATCTGAATGCTATATTGAATAGAGAATTATTTACAAAATAAAACTATGAGAAATATTATTTTAACTAGAAAATCACCCGTCATGGTATGACGGGTGCAAATTGCCTCTTCATTCGAGAGATTTCCTAGACAAATTTGAAGTGTTTAAATAGCGAGAGAAATGTTTAACATTGATTGAAAACAAATAAATTAAACATATGTTTTATGACAGGACATTTTTTTATTTACATATTTCTTTATTCAAAAAACCTCTTGGTAAACAACATTCCGTGTGAAGTATTTTTCGTTGTTTAACAATTTTCCTTGTACTTCAGATGTCTTTGTGTAAATTTTAACGTTGCCAAACAATATTATCCAATTATATCATCACGATTGCAATAAATAATCAGATGCATCGTGGCATTCAAACTACATCACACGCACGATATACCACCGACATGATTTACTACTTTCTATTGAAAAACGTAAATTAATTTGAAATATAAGATTAATATAATTTAAAATTTCTCGGGAACTATTGATCATAACGAGATAAATTTCATATCAATCGATAGCACATTTTATTTCACTATTTTAGAACTATTAAATTTGAAATTAGAACGACAATTACTTTTTTAAATCTAAAACTACTGAAATTTAGGTGCTCTGATAATGAAATAATGCTGTTTAACGTCTCGCAGTGCTATGGCGCGAATTTTATTATTGGTGACGTCAGAGCGTTACCGAATCAGTGAGAGACAGATTTGGGCTATTATATTAGTAATATAGACATTATAGAAATAATGTTCATTATAGAATAAAAGTCCATTATAGAATAAAAGTTAATAAAAGACATTATAGAATAAAAGTTCATTAAAAATATTTCATACAGCAAAGAAAAAAATCACTTGAAAGTTACGTTGTGGTTAAAAAGGCACCTTCTATTGGGGCTTTATAAGTTGTTTAAACATGAAAGGTCGATTCTCTTTTCATCTTTCATTTGGCAAATTTATTAAATTTAAAAAGCGATAACATTATTTTTCATGTCAACTGTCTTCTTTTGGGAAGGAATTGAGAGAGAGAGGGGTCGCAGGATGTCTAACATTATAATGTTATGAAAGTCGTCCGGTGAGTGTGCGGTGAAAACAGTCCAACAAGCAGGATATTGGAGAACGACGGTTTAGTCATTCATGAATGTTCCGAAAAACATGGAAAACAAGAAAAACAGCTCTTGTACAAATTAGCAGCACAAACAGACAGCAAATCACTAATAATAACAGTAACAGCACTTTCAATACCGCTCGGCGTCTATCCAGCTTGCATTGCGGACAAAACTCGAAAGAGATTTAAAAACGTTAAAACACATTCCGAAGACAATCACTCGGCAGAGCACCTCCGGGTTTTTACACCTTTTTCGACAGTATATGACGTCACCAGTGACGGCGAGTAAGGGAGCGAGGGAGAGCAGTCGCCCCCTACTTTTCTGGGAAAAATAAAAATATATATATATTTTTAGCTGTTTAAAACTAGGAATCATAAAAAAGTAATAGTATTCGGGAAAGATAGCTAATTCTGTAGCAAAATTTTTTAATTTTGTTGTTTACCCTATACTCCCGGGTACTTTAAAATATCAGTTAACTTTTTGCCCCTCACTTTTTTCACCTAATCGCCGCCACTGGACGTCACATTTAATCATCTCGAAGGTTCCCCTTAACTCCGTCCCTAGTAGAGATAGGACCAAAATTCTACATATTCGAGAACCTTCATTTTGTCGCCAAAGTCACAAAAATTATTGCCAAATGGTCTTCAAGTTTGTCGCCAAGGTCGGGGAGTCATTAGCTTTCATCCAATACGAATCTCTGTAAAACATTCTTTCCAACCACAAGACTAACATAGCAGGAAAAAAGGTTTTACAGATTTGCAACAAAAAAAATCTAAGCCATCCATGCCTCACATTCAAAAAGATCGACGCTTTTAAAGATGTTTTGTCTCAATTAAACGTCAAGAATGTTTGTCGGAATAGTTTCTTGATTATATACAGTGAAACCTCTCTGAGCGGCCACCCTTCCGTTCCGAGAAAAATTGGCCGCTCAGAGGGGGTGGCCGCTCTGAAGGGTTTCGTTACAATTATAAGATAATTGCTATAATACATAATATAAACAAGTCTGACACATATTTCTTATTTAAAATGAAGTTTGAGACTTATCTAAAGAGAAAATAGTACTTTATTTAATAATTTTTTACATTTTTTGTGAAAAGGATACAATTTGTGACTGTTTTAAGTTTTTACCCTTCTCGGAAAATTCTCTATAATACTCTCTTTCTAAAATACTCTCTTTCCCTATTACCCTTCTCCATTTTTTCAAGTTCGTTTTTCAGTTTAAAAAGTAAATCTCTAGCCGATGCGTTTGTTAAATGGGATGGGCGGACCCACCCGGCGGCCGTTCAGAGGGGTTGGGTGGCCGTTGCTAGGGGTTATTTTAACATTAGGTCTATGGGCCGAAAAATCCGTGCCAAGAAAAATTGGCCGTTAAGAGGGGTGGCCGCTATGTAGGGGTGGCCGTTCGAAGAGGTTTCACTGTAGTAAGAAAAATGACATAGTATATATACTCTTTGTCAGCAGTAAAGTATATTCTTTGTAAAATGAGGGAAAATAAACTTGTTAGAGTTCTGGTAAATAGCAATATAAGAATTTGTTTCAAATTAAATAATGAATATTAGAAGATAAGCATAGATGTAAAATAAAGAAAAAACATAAGAAAGGAGCAGTTCGGGTTCGCGCCGTATATTTTTCGTGAAAACGTCGGGATAAAATCATAAAACAAGTGTTTCGCATTAATATGTAATTTAATTATCAATCTCTTTAATACAATATTTACACAGAGTAGTATAATGGTTGCAGAATAGATAAATGACAAGTTTATCGCATGTAGCAAGGGTCTGTGGTAGCTTGTGATTTATGTATTCTGTAACCATTACACTACTCTGTGTAAATATTGTATTAAAGAGATTGATAATTAAATTACATATTAATGCGAAACACTGGTTTTATGATTTTATCCCGACGTTTTCACGAAAAATCTACGGCGCGGACCCGAACTGCGCCTTTCTTATGCCTTTTAAAGGGGCTAAACCCCCTTTTTTTCCTTTCGGTAATTTCAGGGTAATTTGATTTTGCGCTCTTCTTCCCCGACCGTTTCAACCCTATGGGTGACTGGGTCAACTTGGGTGAGAAATAAATAAATTTTGAGTTTTCATTTAATTTACTAGAACCATGTATTCAAATTAAAGTCAAGTGTCTTTTAATTCAGGATTTTTTTCATGTTTTCTAATTCGTTTGCAAATGAGTGTCGGCTATTTTTTTTTTGTGTGTGTATGCTGTTTGCTGACTGAATCACTGGTCAAAAATCTTAGCAAACTTTGTATTAAAGTTATTAAATGTGTTAAAAAAACTTTGCAATACATTTTTTTACCATTTTATTTAGAATTTCTTTCAAATTTAAATTTTTTTTACCTTAAAGATGCTGAAACCACTTCTCTTGAAGGTGACATGCAAATACATGATTTGTTATTTCAGTTTATATATCTGTTACTTAAAATCTGTTCATATAGAAATTAAGTTAAAATCAATAAAAAATATCCTGCTTTGGAAATTGAAAAGGGGAAAGAGCGCCCTCGAAAATTGCATACCTGAACCCCTTATGTCACGGTGTTGCATATCTGCAACAAACCCAAAAGGCGCTGTATTTTCCACAGTGAGCAATTATATGTATGTTACTTTTCATATCATTGGCCGATCCTACACAGAATTGTAACATATCCACGCACGATATGTTACAATAATTAAATTACACGATAATTAAATTACATATTAATACGAAATACTTGTTTTATGATTTTATCCCGACTTTTCACGAAAACTCTACGGCGCGGACCCGAAATGTTTTATTTAGAGTAGCTTTTGATGGCGTCATCTGTTGACAGTGCATAAAATTACATTTCGCGTATGAGCAGTAAATATTATTTAATACAAATGCTCATATTTCCTGTAATATTCAAATTTTTGAATTGAAATTTTTATAAAATGTTCCTTTTAAGTATTGTCAAGTATTCTGTAAGTTTCGTAAATTCGAAAAAAAAAAAACCTCTGCATGTTATAATCAAAAAACATGCGGAGTTTGAAATTTTCAATTTAATACCGATTTTTACTTATGTTCTGATAATTATTTCTATTGTCTCACTTTGGGTCCTAGTAATACTCAAACAAATCCGTTTTAAAACCAACGTTGCTCTTCGACACCCCCAGTGTAACGATCAGCTGCTATTACCCGATTGACCTATCTGCGATGACGGTACGCGTACATCCTTGTGACGGTTCCAGGCATAAGACGCTTATAAAGCTGTGCATTCATCTATACTCCATTCCATTCCATTTGTCCCAAGACTATTTTTTTCTTCCATCTATTCGAGTCGAAAAATGAGGCACGTCATTCACGGAGGCTCCAAAGTTTGTTTCGAGACAAGGTTCAAAGTCGCAGAATTCTACCCACCCACTCCTCCTCTTACCCTACGAGGGAGATTTCGAGTTTCATTTCTACCCTAGAAGCGAGGTGTCAATGTAGGCAGATCCTTTGGTGTGCCGATACCCTCGCATCGAGGCCCTAAATCGGAATCGGCGCGTGAAGTGTTCGATTTTGATTTCGTTTGAATTCTAGCATTGCCATTCAGCTATGCCAATTTCCATCCCGTTTTCCTTCCCGTTTTCAAAAATTCCATTTTGGAAGAGATGTGAATGGCCTGCCTATTGAGATCTATTTTTTGTGGTCCATCTTAGTATTACCTGCAGTGACTCGGTCATTAAGCTTTATCTGACGTCCTAGTGATTGGGAGGAGTTTTCTTCATGATTACCCAATTAAAGAAAATGCAAGTTTTCAAAACATATAGTTGATTGCGAATGTCAATGTTCTTTGGAATCTCAGGCGTGCGATCATCCATAATGTTCTCAACATTTAAGCACGTCTTGAATATGATAATAGAAATAAAAAGGTTTTTTTAAAGCACACTTAAGCGCACTGAAATGTTGAAAAAAAATTTTCACCGAAAATCTGGATATCAAAGCTAAATTAATAAGAACGTGAGGGGCTGATATAAATACTCTAAGTAAATTGGAATTGTACATAATGTATTGAATTCTTTAATGAACGTCCAGGAATTTCCTTTCTTATGATACTCAGCGTGTCTTAAAATACTTATCGTATCGTTTTCAACAACTCATGATTTTTGCTTTGATATCCAGATTTTTGATTTAAAAAATATTTAATACATGCTAGTACTATAATCAAAGCTTGATTAAAAATAAATAAATAATAAACTTTATTATTATTATTATTTTACTTTTTAGTCCTGTGATATTTGTCTACTTTTGGTGATGGTTGGGAGAACGCGTGGCGCGATCTTCACTGCAGAAGGTTGTTTTTTGTAAACGCACAGATCGTTTTCGACCTCGGGAGAAAGAGGTGATATGTTTGTCTTAGGAATGGGTTATTGCAGAAAAAACGGGTTTTTTTTTTTTTCATCTCCGGTTTAACCTGGTGGTTAAAACGGCTCAAAATAACCGGTTTTTGAAAAAACCGGTTTTCGGATTTTTTTAGAAAAAAAGCAACGTTCTTGGACAGAATTTTTTATTAATCTATATATTTAAAATAATTTGGTAAAAAATTCTTCACCGAGTCCGCCAGCCTCAACCACCCGACTGATTTCAACAATTTTTGTTTCATATGAAAACTGATGACGTCCAGATATGTCATCAAGGGCCGCCTGCCCCCACCATCTCCCATTTTCGAACGAAATCGAAAAACTCTTTCCCACTGTGCATTTTCTATGAGGAAAAACCTTTGGACAGTTCGCCAGCAACAATCACCCGACGGATTTCGACAAATTTTTTAATTGAAAGGTTATGACGTCTAGATATGTCACCAAGGGGGGGGGGCCCCCCCCCCCCCCCTCCCATTTTTAAACGAAATAGAAAAAGCACTTCTTCACCATACATTCTCTATATGTTTCTTTGATTTCGTTCGAAAATGGGGGGCAGGCGACCCTTGCTGACATATCTAGACGTCATAAGCTTTCATATGAAATAAAAATTGTCGAAATCGGTTTGGTGATTGGGGCTGGGGAATTTCTACAATGTTTGCCCATAGATAATGAACAGAGGAGAAGTGTTTTTTCGATTTCTTTCAAAAATGGAAGGTGGGGGTGGGGGCAGACGACCATTGATGACATATCTAGACGTCATAACCTTTCAAATGAAAAAAATAAAAAATATTGTAAAATACCTATTGTAGGTAATGGAAACTGTTTAGTTAGGGCGATTTCTTTCTGTATTTATGGAACTGAAGAATTTATGCCGAAATTTGTGAAAAAGTAATGCAAAGCAATACAACTAGATGAAGTTTATTGAAAGATTTTACAATTTTAAAGGAATCTGTTGTCTACAAAGAATATGAAATCTAATATGGTTTTATGGTCTGTTCCACTGATCTTCATGCAGTATTTAAAGCTGAAAAAAATAGTGGCTGAGAGCCTCGAAGCAGCGATGGCAGGGTAGTGCTGAGCAAAGAGGGTGCGGAGGGTGGCGAGAGCGGCTAGTAATAATATACAATAAGTAAGTATTAATACAATAATTAATTAATGCAATAAGTAATGATTATAAATAAGTAATTAATACAAAATGTAATAATAATAAGTGAGTAATTATTGCAATAAGTAAGTATTATAGACAAAATTTTTTATTAATATTGTTTTCACAAGAAATTAATTCATTGGCCAATATTTATCATCTAATCTGCTCATGAAGACTCTTTCAGCAATGTGTTGATCCGTGAGTCGACACCTCTCGTCGGAAACAACATCATTCAACGTAAATACTAATTTTTCGGACGCCACAGAACTTCCGACTAAAGATAAATATTTTTTGGCTACAAAAAAACGGACTCCGTTTGCAGACAATTTTTTTATTATTATTATTGTTTCTGCATGAAATCAATCCATTGGCCAATATTTATCTGTTCATAAAGACTCTTTCAGTAATCTGCATTTTGGAAATGACAGAATTATCAGTCGCCATTTCCCAACAACCTGGCCGCCTCGATCACCCCACCTGAACCCTTGCGACTTCTGGCTGCGGGGTTACCTAAAAGATGTTGTGTACGGGGGTCCGATTCTGAACTTAGCTGAGTTGAAAAACAGCATTACGCAACACATTTACAATATCACCACTGAAACACTCCAATCTGTTTTGTTACATGCTGTTTTGCGCTTTCAGCTCATAGGAGAAAACGGTGGACAGCATATTGAACATTTCTTAAGCAAGTCGAAGCCAACTTCCTTTTCTTGATGGTCTCATCAGTTTTTGCTTTTTCGACTGTTTTTGGCCTAGGGACAATTAAAAACCGTTTTCTTCGTATCCGCTGTGACACCACCTTATCATGGTGGATGGGCTTTGAACAAAGAGTGCCACAACAACATGTCACGTCTTTTAATTACCTTCTGAAAATTAGCATATCTTTTAAAGCAATCGTTTCTTAGCATCTTATCACGAGTACAGCGCCATCTATAGGTCAACTTTTGCACTATTTTTTCGGTCTCAAAACAAATTCGCATTGCTTCACATATACTCAGATGAAATATCAGGTCATTCTGACCAGTGGTTCTTTCTTTACAGCTTTTTGAAAGTGCAACTTTAATTATAATCACCCTGTATTACAAGACGCCATTAAGATTTATATTATTTTTGCAGTATTTAAATCCAATACAAGATTCGTAACGATAATCATATGCACGTTTTACTAAATTACATTGAATAACGTCGATAAACGTAGAATTTATGATAATTTTTTCATTGCATTGTACAGAATGTTTATGCTGCCATCTTTTGACGACAAAAATAACTTCAGATTTAAAAGAACGTTTCATTTTGATTTCGAAAAGTTGTTCCTCTTTCCTTAACAATTTTAAAATGTTTAATTTTTTATTCCTCTTTCAGTGTATTTGAGATGCCTTTAATATTTATGATATTTTTGCGGTATTGAAAATCAAATGCTTGATTTTCATTATGGTATACACATTTAATCAAATAATATTGTATAACGCTGATAAACGTAAAAATTAAAATATTGTTTTCATTGTATTGTATAGTATGATATAATATTCAGCATCTTAAAGAATAACTGTTCCAGTGGAGTTTTTAAAATAAAACCTCAAATCAAATCCTGAGTTACAATGAATATTTTTATAATATTTATGAAAATTTTAGAATCTCGGAAATATTGCTACATACTATACAATAATTTGTTACGGTATTCAGTGTTCCTCGGTGTTCATAATATTGTATAACATTGTGCAAATATCATATAATATTTCTGTGCTACTGGAGAAATAAACAAAACCAAATGCTTGCCCATTCTCTAGAAAGCATTAGTTAGTCGCACAATTCATTTTATCGCTTATTACAAAGACTGCGATGAAATGACAATTTTATGGTATGGTAAAATTTTGACTTAGTCAGTAAACATCATGAATGCACGAGTTTTCTGATTTGTTTAATTTTAGTTTCATAGAACTTCCGTGGTAAGGGCTTACTTCCATTTTCCAGTAACCCTCCACAAATAGGGATGATGAATATTTGATGAGCTGTTATTTTCTAATCAATATTAAAAAATCAAAAATACCAGTAATGAATACTACTATCAAAAAGGTGTGATTCAGTCGTTTGTATAAAATGTACGCAAAGCGTTTTTTTATTTTAATTTCTTTTATTTTTAATATAATTTTTGCGAGGTTTTATTTTTTAGTTTTATATACTGTCAACAGATGGCGCCCTCAAAAGCTATTCTAAAAACTCTCTCATATATATAAACTACCTTCCCCAAACAGGGGGCATCACCACAACTCACCCGGGGGAAACAGAGTCTTCACTGGTGACCTTCCAGATAAGCAGGTCACGCTTCACCGCGCAGATCCGTGACCTACGAGATAAGACTTATCTCGAAGGTCACGGCAGATCACCCAGAGGCGGCGCCAGAAATTTCCTGACGGAGGCAAGCAAAATCTGTCTGGTTATGCTAACTTCAAAATAACACATAATAATTAATTTTATATTTAATGTAAGGTAATTAAGTGTTAATTAGCGAATTCAGCTATAATAATTAGTATTAGACCTGTGGACCGAATTCGACAATTTTTATTTCATATCAAAACTTATGACTCCTAGATATGTCATCAAAGATCCCCTATCCCTCATCAACCTCCATTTTCAAGAGAAAGCGGGAAAACATTACTTCACTATACATTCTCTGTGGGAAAAGCTCTTGAGAGAGTCTCCCAACCACTGGATTGATTTCGCCAATTTTTATTTTATATGGAAGCTCACGACCGTAGATACATCGTCAATGGTTTCCCCACCATCTCCATTTTCGAAAAAAATCGCAAAACATTACTTCATTATACATTTTCTGGGGTTAAACTTGACTGAGTTCACTGTCCCAACAACTGGGCCGATTATGCCAATTCATGTGACTTTGCAAAGACAGCTGCAATCAGAATGCTCCACGTTTATCGAGCAAGTTTAAGATAAAATTATTGATCAGTTCGAGCCACCATCTGAAAATTAACAAACTTTTTGTAATGATATCAATTAAGTTGCCGTATTGTTTTTTCTCTAATTTTAATAAATTTGGAAAAATATTTT
>BGPR01032969.1:0-17228 GCA_013235015.1 Araneus ventricosus | reverse complement strand
TCATTGTACTTCGTTCAGTTACGTATTGCTCATTTTCAACTGAAGGTGTTAAGTAATTACCTTAAAAAGTGTTTTTTGTGAAATATAAAAAATTCAGATCTATGTTGACTTATAATTCTGTAAAATAAGTTGTTTAAAAATTATGCGATATTTCAACAATCACAGTGAAAATAGCATCGAAAATGAATATCTCACTGTGACCTTCATTTGCAGCAACGGACTGCGTCTGCTGATATTTCGATATTTCAACAATCACAGTGAAAATAGCATCGAAAATGAAGATCTGACTGTGACCTTCATTTTGCAGCAACGGACTGCGTCTGCTGATATTTCGATATTTCAACAATCCACAGTGAAAATAGCATCGAAAATGAATATCTCACTGTGACCTTCATTTGCAGCAACGGACTGCGTCTGCTGATATTTCGATATTTCAACAATCACAGTGAAAATAGCATCGAAAATGAATATCTCCTGTGACCTTCATTTCGCGGCAACGGACTGCGTGCCTTTGATATTCCCTCAGACTGAGATACTTAGGGACCCCATTCCTCTTGAGAATGTGAGCTACTGACATGACTATTTCGTATACACCGAAAACTAGCGGGAGTGTTCTCCCTAAGCTTTCTCGTATACTTCCCAAGGTGCCGTTTCCCCTTCCCCGCGTGGCTAAAAAATTCGAACCTACTGTTACCCAGAATCAGTGACTATCAGAAGGTTTTCATTACAGTGATTGAAAAAATATCTAGGTAAAAAATGAAATTCAAGAGATGCGTAACGATTTTCTTCTCTTACCGGCTCAGGACAATGACGTAATTCGCTACTCCGTAATGAGAAATTCCTCTCCGCTCTTGCAGTACGCATGCGCGCGGAGATAACGGATTCTCTTTAAAAGTAAATTATACGGACCGACAGACAGTCAACCTTTTGACGGATTTGGCCCAAAATTTGATACAGACCTACGTATTCATGACGTAAAACTGTGTATAAATTTTATCATCTGGCTTTTCAAGTTTTGAGTTATAGCAGTTCGCATGACCTCGAACATACAGACAGACAGACTTCCGTTGATAGTTTTGTCCAAAATTTGATAGAAACCTAAAGTATGTTTAAAGACCATTCAAATTTCATCTCACCGTAGCTCCTAATAGTTTTCGAGTTATCGTGTTCTGAACACACACACAGACACACATGAACACACAGACACACACACAGACAGACATAATTCCAAAATTTATTGTTTTCGGACTCAAGGAGGTCCAAAACGTGGAGATCCGTCAAAATCTCGAGTTCGAATTTTTTGACGATTACAATACTTTCTCTTTGTATACTTCGTATACGAGAAAGTAAAAATGTGTTGGCGAAGTTTTTTAAGCCTCTCTTGCAATTTTAGACTTTGCCCGTCCCAGGCGAGCGCCTACGCAAATAAAACAAGATGCCATACAATATTACGAGATCTTCACGATATTGTACAGCATTCAGAATATCGAATAATATCGCACAAAATCTTTGTAATAATGGTACACCGTGCTTTACTTTTCATGTCGCTGGTTACATACCTCCGTTCAGCAAGTTCACGAGAACAAAGATCCATAACGAAGAATCCAAGAACAAAGAAAGCATTTGACACAGCATCTTCTAGGGCAGGGGTTCCCAACCTTTTTTCCCTCGCGTACCCTGATTATTATTTTTGTTTTCACGTACCCCCATTATCGTATTCAACTCCCAACCATGCAAAGCAGTTTTTATCAGTAATGTTAAGGTTAGCTTAAAAGTAATAACGTTTACAGAACTTATTTTTTTTGATTTTACATTTCAAACAAATTTGCAATCGATTTTTAAACTGACTTCTCGATGAGCTGGAGCTTGAAACTTTTAAATATAGCTCAGAACTAGATGACAATGCAATATTAATTCGCTTTTCTTGTCTGTCTGTCATTTTTCATATTTTTATGATGCATCCGCGATACGTTTTCATTATATCCTCGAAAACTGTCAACATTACAGATTTGGTTCTTGGGTATAAGGATGGCCCATGGGATCATCAGCTTATATTTTAGCCATATCTTAGCACGCATGCGCAGCGTTCATTATATCTCGAAAACTGTTAACATGACGAACTTGGTTCTTGGGTATGAGATGGCCCATGGGATCATCGAAGCACCCCCATATTTAGCCATATCTTAGCGCATGCGCAGTACGTTTCATTATATCTGAAAACTGTTAACATGACAGACTTTGGTTCTTGGGCATATATGGATGGCCCATTGGACATCGAAGCACCCCATATTTTAGCTTGTATCTTAGCGCGATGCGTAGTACGTTTTCATTATATTCGAAAGTCTCTGGCAGTGCAACCTAACTTAATTTTTCAGGAAAATAACAATTTTCTATTTATGACTCAGATAAGTATAACTGAAATAAACCTGAAATTTGCCACATCAAGATGTTTTAAAATCATTCAAAATTACTAATCACACACAAGACTAAAAAGCAGAAAAATAATTATTTAAATAAAATAGAAATTTTAACATACTACGTTTTTAATAAAAGTATAAAATAATTTCTTCAACCCCACACAAATTTAAAGACGAAAACGGGGCTTGCGCAATATTTAATAGTAAGGAGTGTAGGGAGTAGCTGTCGTTGAGAAACTCACTAGTTCGTATCTCCTGCAATAAAATTATTAGTGACTGAAATAAACTATTTATGCAAATCAATTATCTATTGCATGTCCCCCATGTTTTCGTTTTAAATCTGTATGGTTGGGCTAGAAGAAATTATTTTATACTTTTGTTAAAAACGTGGTACATTAAAATTTCCTACTTTACTTAAATAATTAACAATAATATTATTATAGCAATATTCAAATCAAATTTCAAATATATGACTTTATTTCTGTATAATATTATTGAAGTAATATAATGTATTTCCAATAATATTAGTTCGACGACAAAACAAGAAACCACGTACTGTAATTATCTCGGACAGCCAAAATAATGACACTTCTTAATAACCAAATATTCAGTGATACAGTTGTTAAATAGCAAGTATCCACTCGGAGAAACAAATCCTCTAATTTTTTTAAATCCCTCGTGTATTCCTGCTCCATTACCAAGTTTGATTTAGCATACCCCAAAATGGATCTCCCAGCGTACCAAATGTTGGGAACCTCTGTTCTGGAAAGCCGCTGGCATAGCAGCAGTGGGGGGGGACAAGGGGATAGATGCCTCGGAGGCCAGTCGACACGGAGACAAAATATGATGTGCGTTTGTCAATTTCCAAAGCTAATACGACGACGGGCGAAAAAACTGATACTGTACCTGCACTATTTGACCTCGCTACATCACCGAGTTGGAGGTGCTCAGCGTTGAATTACGCGTTGGTGTGCGCGGAAAAGTTCCTCTCGCCATGCCCGAGGATAGGTATCTAAAGCTGGTCATTCACGAGAGCGCTCTGCGCCGTGCAAATTCTTCCGCCACCCCCCAAAACTGTTCTCAATGCGAAAATCCGATGAGAAGCGGCGTGGTGAGGTTGAAAGTTTGGATATCCAATTTCTATTGTAATCCGTTTGGACTGCCGGGCCATAAATGCTGAAATGCGGCCGGTGTAGATAGGTGGAGGGGGCTGAGTCTCTCTCGCTGTAGAGGAAATCGGAGCAGGTGGGGAATCGCGTCTTGCATTGGGGGATCAGAGTGCCCGTAGCTTATGAGTTATGGCTCGTGAATGGTCCATCTAATCGGATGAGCTCAAAAATGGAATGGTGTAGAGTGTCACCATGGCATTTGCGCGGTGGGGAGCACTCGTAAATGTCCAGCTTAAGGTGACCTCTTTTGAAGCGGCAGAAGGCAGTCTGCTGAGATTTGCCTCCAATGAACGCCAGAGCCTCGTCAGGGCATTTCCTAAAGTATCAAAGGTGAGAAGGGGGTCAATCCAGGGCTGTCTAGACCTTATTTCTTTCAGCGGATCACAATTCCTTGAAGTTAAGCCCAGCAAGTAGATACAATACAAAGTATCAGCGGAGCCACACTGTAAAAAAAATCCCGTAAAATTTACGGTTTTAAACTGGCAGCTGGGTTGGTTGTGCAAAACCGTAAAAGTTACGAAGTAAATCCGTAGGCACAACGGTTTTTTACCATACAGGAACAAGTTTTTCCCGTAAAAGTTACGAAGTAAATCCGTAGTCACAACGGTTTTTTACCGTATGAAATCAAGTTTTCTCCGTAAAAATTAAGTCATCGAAGTAAGTGACGTCATCGACTAAATTGGGTTGTTTTTCTCCTTCTGTTCGAGTTGAGTTGAAATGTGCTGGTGTGTATTATCAATTAGGAATATTAATTAATCAAGGCTGAATGATTAATTTCAATTAGTTTAATTAATATAATTTTTAATTGAACTTACTTGGACGATTTCGATGCAAGATGGTGACAAAACTTCTAACTCCTCTGAGCCGGGGATCGAAACCGCGTTCATAGAAATAAAAGGCAGTCACTCTAACCACTAGATCACCGGAGACTTCATAAAGTAAAGTAAAAATAATCTATTTGAGTTTTAAAGTCACTATAGCTCTAGTGGTGTAAAGATCAACTATTGCCAGAACACGTGTTTTAAGGTTACGCAGATGGAACCCTATTAAAATCATGAAATGAATGCAGTAAAATTACATTTAAGGAAAGGGAAAGTTATCGTATGGAAAGCAATACCGTATGACGAAAAATAGAATTTGAACTGACGGTTTTAAACCGTTTATGGCTGGAGCGAAAAACGGCGCAAAACCGTTTTGACAACGGCGTCATTTTCCGCCAGACCATTGCGAGAAGAAAACCGCTGCAGACAGATGATGAGCCGAATTGAAATTTTACTAATTAGATCAAGAATCGCTGTTCCAACGCTGCCAGCAGCAGACAAGGTGGATTGAGGCGCGTCGAAAAATTAGCTACTAAAAAATGCCAATCATCAATATTGTTACAAAGCTATAAAATTGTTTCCCTGCGATGCTAATCTTGGCGACAAATTTGGCGATCTTGGAAACAGATTTGGCGACCACTTGGCGGCGAAGTTGGCGACATAAGGTTAGGTTAGGTTATATTAACGTCCCGTTTTGAAGCAACACGAGGGCTATTTAGGGACGGACCTCGTAATTTTGAACCGCGGTCAGATGACGAGGACGACACCTGAGCTGGCACCCCCTCTCCAAACTTCCGCGCCACACCAACGGGAGGACGTTTGGCCACTACGTATGATTTAGCGTGCAACAGGCCCCATACACGGCGGATCTTCAGTGGAATCGGGTTTCGAACCTGCGACCCTCCGGTCCCGAGGTCGAGACCTTACCACAAGGCCACCGCGGCCTAGGCGACATAAGGAATTTTCTAGAAGGACCTCGAACTTTCAACCTATTTCTACCGGCTGCATGAACTTTCCGAAGATTACGTCACTTCCTACGTAATGAAGTCACTTCCTGTTAAAAAGGTATAAAAGCAAGCTCTCAAGCCAAGAGCAGTGAGTTGGATTTTGATCAGGAAGTAAGATGGTGAGCTCACAGGAAACCTTTGAGCGCTGTGTTGAGTTTTATTGGTAATTGTTAGCTCAACAAATACTTCTGCACATATACAAATGCTCTGATACATATACAAATAAAGGTTGATCAAAATGTTCTTTTTGATCAACCTTTTTGAATCATGGTTATTGTTAGACGAGATCTAACATCAATCAATCAGTAAAGCAAACCAGCTTGGGTTTATGCTAAGTAGCTTCTATGAACGTCACATCTTTTACCGATATAAATACGGTTAGAATTGTGATAACGCTGGTAATAGTAATGTAGTAGTAGTATTAGACATAGGCGGCTCGTCCGGGGGGGCAAGGGGGGCAACTGCCCCCTCACTTCCAAAAGTAAAGGGGCCTTGCCCCCCCACTTTTCGAAGGTCAAAATTAATGATCCATCGAAAAATGATGGAGGGAAACATACCGAGAGAAGAAAAGGAGTACGAGTTAGCAAGAGTTATAAAAAATGCATCGACTCTTTGCCAGAAGTATTCAAGGAGACTGAGGAAAAGGTGCCATTTTCTTGTTGAAAAGGAACTCTGTGATATATTTCCATACCTGACCAAACTCTTTTGATACCTGTCTCAACTGCATCATGTGAGAGAAGTTTTTGATGCGTAAGATCTTTAAAATCATACTTTAGAAATAGTATGTGTCAAGAGAGTCTTTTTGCACTTGCTGTTTTGAAGATCGAAAATACTACAGATATTGACTTTACTAAGGTAATAGAACAATTTGAGGAAAACAAAAATCGCAGGCTATTTTTCTTCTAATTTATAATAAGGATGTATATTGTATAATATCAAATAAATAAATTTATAACTGACCTGCTTTTTCTGTGTTTGGGAGTACGCCGTTTTGTGACGACATCATTGATAGATTCACGAGTTTAAAGAAAGAAGAACTGACTTAATAGATAGGTGTTTTATATTTTTCTCATGTTATCATTTCATAAGAATTGAAATGGAACTTTGAATTGGAAGGAGGGAGTCTATGGTGGTAATCCGTTCCGATTTTTGAGGCCGTGTCCCGAATTTTTTAGAGAAGGTCGAAGAATTTAATCACAATGACGTCAAAATCCAATAATATAGCCCATTTACAAAAAAAAAAAACAGCTTTGGAGCCCCACCCAACACTCGCATCTCTTTTGACCCCACTTTGTGCACCACCAGCCGCCATGGTATTAGAAATGACGAACCATTATCAGGCCCTTCTGCGACCCCGGCTAATTCTATTTTCGTAAGTATGTTTTGATTGGATTAAATCTTTGTATTTATATATACTTATATTTTTATCATCGAATAAAGATGTCTATTTTAGCTATTATTAGTCGTCGTCAATTATGTCATTGTCATGAATGATCTAAATACAAATTAAGTAAACTAATTGTTACTTGTTTTATTAGATGTATACTGATCGCTTCTTTTGAAAACCTACATAAGAGTAATCTCTGTTGTGAATTTTCAAGAGTGCTGTTTTAATACTTGCGCTACGTTTCTTTTCTTAGACTATTTGTAAAATAAAGCGCTTTATGTTTTTATCCTGCTTATCGAACTGCATCCACGTACACCCACGAGACAATTTCGTTACAATATAAAGAAACCTAATTCAAGTTAGCCCAAAGGAGGCAGAAGACAAGAAAATGGAGTCGTCGAAATCCCGCCTGTCTGTCATCTGTCCGCCTGGTGAGGAAGACCCGCCTTCATCCCCTCCACCCCCGTACGAGGAACTGCGAGTCCGACTGGCAGTCTTCGAAGTCATCCAACAGGCCCAAGACACCTGTCACCCATTTGAGGTGAATAAGGAGTCGAAGGTTTCTTCCGGTTACTTGCCACCCATTGTCCGATTGCAGTGAAAGAAATGTAAAACAAATTATCTTATGGATCAGTAAATTATCAGCACTTTTTTGCAGAATTGGTGTTTAAAAATTTTTAATGAAAATGAACTCTGGAATTTTTCCCTTCTATCACATATGAATACACAAAACTAAATTTTCATGACAGCACTCAAGTTTGGGAATGTTGTATTTTCGGTACATTACCACCATTGAACAACTTAGAATTTGATTTTCCTAGCGGAACTAATCTGCCTCGCCTTTTATAACATTGCTGATAGTTTTACTTCCTTGCCTTATTGTTTCGCCCTGTGTGTCTAGCTGGATTTATTGCTAATGAGGAAAAACAAGAATAGATAACCCCGTGGCGGTGGAAGAGGATCACAAAACTTCACATCCAATAACTTTTAA
Source organism: Araneus ventricosus (assembly GCA_013235015.1). Taxonomy (NCBI): domain Eukaryota; kingdom Metazoa; phylum Arthropoda; class Arachnida; order Araneae; family Araneidae; genus Araneus; species Araneus ventricosus. The sequence continues at coordinate 9,436 of BGPR01032969.1, read as the reverse complement.
GAGGTGAAAAACACTCCACAAAAAGCCGCCGTTTTAAAAGGCTACAGTGATCCCTCACTTATGCGCGGGCAGCGAAAAAAACACGCATATGTGAGAGACGCGCATAAGTGAAAAACCACAAAAAGTGAAACATCAATACAGTGTACATATATTTGTTAATCAATACTATGTATATACTACCGAAAGATGCAAATAAGATTGTTTTCAAAATGCAAATACGTGTATAACTTCCGTTAATTATATTTTAAGAACACCCGATTTTTTAAAATATCTCAAAATGTCGATTCTGGGACATTAAATTGCTCCGCTAAAGCTTTTCGCGAGGTGCAAGGATTTTCTTCGAATTTTTTAATAACATCCATTTTAATCGAAAGCGACTATTTCGTTCTTTTCACCATTTTAAAACCTAACCATCTAACCAAAATTCCAAAGATGGTTCTTTCGGTACCGATGAATGCCACGTGGTACGTACCTTACTAACCTCTCTAATTGGCTGTTGTATAATTTCGACTTCAATCAGTGACGTCAATCACAAGAACCCCACGTGCACCCCTGTGTGTAAGTTAGAGGAAAGTGTTCCTGGAATCTGAACAATAGAGGAAGGGCGAGGGAAAGCATTCCTAGAAGTAGAACGAAATTGAACAAAAAAATTTTTGCGACGCGCATAAGTGAGAGGTGCTTTTTCAGTGCGGCGCATAAGTGAATAAGAGTTACCATTGTTTTCCTACACTGTAAAAAAAATCTCGTAAAATTTACGGTTTCAAACTGGCAGCTGGGTTGGTTGTGCAAAACCGTAAAAGTTACGAAGTAAATCCGTAGGCACAACGGTTTTTTACCATACAGGAACAAGTTTTTCCCGTAAAAGTTACGAAGTAAATCCGTAGTCACAACGGTTTTTTACCGTATGAAATTAAGTCATCGAAGTAAGTGACGTCATCGACTGAGTTGAGTTGTTTTTCTCCTTCTGTTCGAGTTGAAATGTGCCGATGTGTATTATCAATATTATCAATATTAATTTCAATTATTATAATTCTTAATTGAACTTACTTGGACAATTTCGATGCAAGATGGTGACAAAACTTCTGGGATCGAAACCGAGTTCATAGAAATACAAGGCAGTCGCTCTAACCACTAGACCACCGGAGACTACATAAAATGAAGTAAAAATAATCTATTTGAGTTTTAAAGTCACTATAGCTCTAGTGCCGCCACCTAGTGGTGTAAAAATCAACTATTGCCAGAACACGCGTTTTAAGGTTAGCTTTCATGAGTGACAACAGGTTACTGCAACATGTGTAAACAACAGCGGAGATGGAACCCTATTAAAAACATGAAATGAATGCAATAAAATTACATTTAAGAAAAGGGAAAGTTATCGTACGGAAAGCAATACCGTATGACGAAAAATAGAATTTAAACCGACGGTTTTAAACCGTTTATGGCTGGAGCGGAAAACGGTGAAAAACCGTTTTGTCAACAAAACAGCTTTAAACCGTCAAATATACGGAAAAAGTCCGGGGGAAAAACGGATATTTTTTACAGTGTATATCCCTGGCTGGGACAGCAGAAAAAACGCGCATAAGTGAAAAACGCGAATAAAAGAGAGCGCACATAAGTGAGAGGTCACTGTATTTTTAGATCATCTCCTGTCTAAATGTTAAACGTACATGTAGTTAGTTATGCCGGCTTTCACTGATGATGCACATACGACACTTACTAATGCATGTCTCCCGTACTGTGTTCTCTACCAAGCCTACTCAAATCTTTCCTGTTTCTTCTGTATATATCTTTCTTTTTTACTTTCTCGTATACGAAGTATACAAAGAGAAAGTATTGAAATCGTCAAAAAATTCGAACTCGAGATTTTGACGAATCTCCACGTTTTAGACCTCCCTGAGTCAGAAAAACATAATTTTGGAATTATGTCTGTCTGTCTGTGAACACGATAACTCGAAAACTATTAGAGCTAAGGGGATGAAATTTGGTATGTGAACTTGGCACATAATTTGTAGGTTTCTATCAAATTTTGGACAAAATCCGTCCACGGGAAGTCTGTCTATCTCTCTGCCCGCGGTCATGCGAACGCTATTACTCAAAAACCAGAACTCAAAAACGCCAGATGGATAAAATTTTATACACAGTTTTATCGTCATGAATGTAGGTCCGTATAAAATTTTGGGCCAAATCCGTCAAAGGGTTGACTGTCTGTCGGTCTGTATAATTTACTTTTGAAGAGAATCCGTTATCTCCACGCGCATGCGTACTGGAAGAACGGAACGGAATTTCATTACGGAGTAGCGAATTACCTCAGTTTGTCCTTGAGCCGGTAAGAGAAGAAAATCGTTACGCATCTCTTTGAATTTCATTTTTTGCCTAGATATTTTTCAATCACTGTAATGAAAAACCTTCTGATAGTCACTGGATTCTGGGTAACAATAGGTTCGAATTTTTTTAGCCACGCGGGGGAAGGGGAAACGGCACCTTTTTGGGGAAGTATACGAGAAAGTTTAGGGGAGAACACTCCCGCTGGTTTTCGGTGTATACGAAATAGTCATGTCAGTAGCTCGCATTTCCTAAGAGGAATGGGTCCCTTGGCATCTCAGTCTGAGGGAATATCAGCAGACGCAGTCCGTTGCTGCAAATGAAGGTCACAGTGGGATATTCATTTTCGATGCTATTTTCACTGTGATTGTTGAAATATCGATTGAAATTCTCTTTGAAATTCTTTACCTAGACATTTTTCAATCACTATAATGAAAAACCTTCTGATAGTCATTGGATTCTGGGTAACAATAGGTTCGAATTTTTTTAGCCACGCGGGGGAAGGGGAAACGGCACCTTTTTGGGGAAGTATACGAGAAAGTTTAGGGGAGAACACGCCCGCTGGTTATTTTCTATTATCTACTCAAATCATAAAACTCTGGGATTTTTAGTTTTTCAAGTATAAGTGGCCCGAAGTAACATTAACAACCGGTCAAGGCAAGAGTATGGCGCCCCCTCCCCGAACATCGTATTTTTTTCTATAATGTCGACATGTCAACCTGTTGTTGTTTATCTGCAAATATGACTTATGGTGAGAATTTTTAAACTTCAGCTGTATTTGAAATTATGTAGGGGTCAAAAAATACAACAAATTCAATAAATAATAATAGCAATATTCAACAAATTTCAAAAATATATGACTTTATTTCTGTAGTATATTAAACCATTTTTTTCCTTGGCGCCACTCCGGACTTGGGCCGCACGGGCAGTTGCCCGGTTTTCCCGGGCGCCTCTGTACAGGGTGATATAAAAAAAGTTGCGGTTTCAAAACGCTGTAAATTGAGAAATACTCATCAGACATTTCACTTCAATACCTGCGAAACAATAGAATTTTGCGTGGCAAAGTAAAAAAAGAAAATAAATAAAAAATTTTAAAAAAATCTTTAAACATTTACCGATAGATGGCGTTGTGAGGATCATTACAAATACATAACAATAGGTAGAAAATAAACACATTTTTAATGAAAAAAATGGCAAAATACAATAAAATGATACAAAAATTATGATAAATGAAACAGAACATTACGCTTTAATTAAATAGATATGGTTGTCAGATCCAAAATTTCGGTAAATACAGTACACGAGTATCGAAAGTTAAGATGAAAAAAACAAGTGGAAAAAATGCATTTTCAAATTGTTCTAGGAAAAAAAGAAGAAAACAATGCCAAAACGCAGTAACAATTTAGTCAATAATTGAGGAGCAAACATTCAAACCATGCTTTCTCCTTCAGATACAATTTTTCAGGAAACAGTAAACAAGCTTTGCAGGTAATACTTTTTGATTGAAACCTCAATTTTCTAAGTAGATTTATAATGGGATAAAACTTGTTTCAGTTGAAAATAATAGTATACAGTTGTACTATTTAATGTTGAGTTCAAAGAAAAATCACTAACTCATTTTTTCTTTTTTTGGAGAAAACACGGTTTGAATGTTTGCTCTTCAATTATTGTCGTGCTGTTACAAACAGTAGTACAAACATATTACATTGGTTTTTCAAAGATCAAAATTTTCCAGAAAAGCTTTTAATGTAAAATATATATTTTACAAACATATTTCATTGGTTTTCCAAAGATCAGAATTTTCCCAGTGATATCTTTACTATAAAATATATACTATTTTAACACTTTTCAAAAACAAGTTATTCAACAAGAAATATAAGTTTTGTACGAGATTCAAAAATCTGGATAGATGAAATTCCACCTAGTTCAAAGCTTCTACATTCTTTTGAAGTTGAGATATGCATCAATTCGAAATAAGGAAATGCAGATGAAAAATTAATCACTCAAAAGCTTCAATTTTTCGCACATACTAACAGCATAAATGAATAGACCTACAAAACGCATGCCGTCGATTCTGTAAAGCTGATAGGTAATCACCTAAACAATAGTGAGTCATATTCGCACAGTGATTCATAAACATAGTTATTCATGTTCGCAACATGTAATTTTGCTGTTTTCAATAAATTTTGATTAATTTAATAATTGATTAATAAAGTTCTTTACTTATTACATTTTTGGTTTGAAGAACAATTTTTTAAAAATCTTTTAGCGATACTTGGTGCTATAGCGCACAAAATATAGTTGTTTTTCGCATTTGTTTCTATTGCTTCAAAAAAAAAATAGTTTCTATTATTTGTTTTTCGGGGGCTTTTTCTCAAATTTCTTTTTTTCAAACAACAAAGCGACAAAGTTCTTCTGGATAACGTGTAGCGTCTAAAAATACTAATTAAATTTTTATCAATATTTTTTAACAAAATTATGATTGAAAAAATTCAATTCGGAAAAATACTATAACTAACAGTTGTTTACTGGAGTGAACTATTCATGTTGTCCAAAATATTTAGTAACAGCGCTAATATTGTACTAATATTGATGATTTGTGTGATAGCAATGTATTTACGATCAAATTCAAAAAAGAAATTTATTCAATTACCTTGTATTCAATATACAGTAAAGCACCGTTTATACGTCTCTCAAGGGATTGACGTAAAACGACGTATATATGAAAAGACGTGTAATCGAAATTTTTCTGAACAACATTGAATATTACAAATTTAACGCTACTAATACAAACACATCTAAAAGTAACAATTTTAAAGTGTTTTTAACATAGTACTACGTAGTATATTACTACATAGTAGTGAAAACAGGAATGAAGTTTTAACATTTACTTATCATAAGTGTGAAATAATTCCTACTTTCATTATATTTCTTAAGTACTAATTGTGCATTAACGATTATTTGCAAGGAGGTAGGCGCTTAATTAAACCAGCGGGAGTGGTCTCCCCTAAACTTTCTCGTATACATCTAACACATGTAGAGAAAACTAGAATAATAAAAGACGTCAAATAAATTTCCGTCGCAAGTAAACCAAAGTTGGAACCACGCGTGGTTTCAAGGATCAAAACAAATTCAAATCCCCTGCGCATTCTTGTGCGCAACAGGACCTGGCGAGTCTCCCTAAAAGTTTGCTTCCTTACAACATCGCGCCAGAATTGATTTTTGGCAAACTGCCAAGTTTTCGGAGCGCCCTTCTTTGCACAGGCATTGGCCACCAGTAGGCATGCGCAGGGAGTTAGTTTCAAAACTGAACAAGTATGCGATTATACAGACCGACAGACAGTCAGCCCGTTGACGGATTTGGCCCAAAATTTTATACGGACCTACATTCATGACGATAAAACTGTGTACCAAATTTTATCCATCTGGCTTTTCAAGTTTTTGAGTTATAGCGTTCGCATGACCTCGAACATACAGACAGACAGACTTCCCGTTGACAGATTTTGTCCAAAATTGGATAGAAACCTACAAGTTATGTTTAAAGGCCACATACCAAATTTCATCCCCGTAGCTCTAATAGTTTTCGAGTTATCGTGTTCACACACAGACAGACATAATTCCAAAATTGTGTTTTTCGGAATCAGGGAGGTCTAAAACGTGGAGATTCGTCAAAATCTCGAGTTCGAACTTTTTGGCGATTACAATACTTTGTATACTTCGTATACGAGAAAGTAAAAATCTTTAATCGTCGTCTGACAGGCTGATTGTCTGAGAGCATTGATTATAAATAGATTTAAGTTCATTGAAATGTTTCTCCATTTAAATTCTGACAAGCAAAATTAGTTCGAAGTTTTTCAATGCGTCTTTAAAGGAATGTGGAATAACTTCTTCACAATCTTCTTCGTCATCGTTTAAATTTGCACTACATAAATTATCTTCCATGAATTCATCCACTGTGAAAAATTCCGAAGTCACGATATCGGTATCGCAGTTCACATATTCGAAAAAGAGAATTTTTCACATTTTAGAAAGGGGGGGGGGACACGACGTATAACAGTAGCTTTGCGTCGTATAAACGAAATATTTTATCATTATGATGAATAGGAGTGAATCGGAACTACGACAAAACGACGTATAAATGAGAATTTTTTTTTTTTCTCTTAATACTTCTGAATTTGTCTCCTTCCCATGCTGGCAAAGAGATTGCTGTCTTGGCCTCTTCTTTCCTTCTTTTATTTTTATTTTCTGCCTTTCTATTCCTCTTTTGGGAATATATAGATGGCGCCACAGGTGGTAGTGTTTATTGTTTTTGCTTTTCTCAGCGCAGGCAAAGTTTATCTGGTTGGATTCTAAAGGGGGGTAAGTCTTTTACCGGTTTATTAATTAAGCGATGGCTGTTTTTGTTGCTCTTATTAGCGTGTTAATGCTTTTCCTTTTTCTTTTGACGTTTTGTTCTTATGGTTTTGCTCCTGGTTGAGGATTTTTTGGGGAGTTCGGGCTATGAGAAGCTTTGTCTTGGCGAAAAATAGGCCTGCTTCTACAGAAAACTCCTTCAATATTCTTTTGAATCCATTTCGAATAGTTTCTAGCCCTTGAAAAAGTGAACTAGAATGGATTCCTTGTTTTTGCGGTATGAATTTCGTTTACTTCAAATACTATAGGATTGCTTGTATTATTTTTTTAAATTTAGGCTTTATTGGTATATCTGTATAAATGAGAAACGTATAAACGGTACTTTACTGTATTTGATATCAGTGAATTCTGGATTTTGAATGAATCAATATAATGCATTTCAGACATCAGATAATTTTTTGTTATTATTATTACTTAATGTTTCAATGGGCTATTTATTTCTCACTTAAATGCATACCAAAGTTACGAAAAATATTTCTTCCCATAAGAAGGGGTCTCGGAAATACCTTTGTAACAGGAAAGAGATCGCGAAGCCCCATTTTGCTTACTTGAAGAATGCTATTAGCGCACTTGAAATCATGAAAACAATGGAAGACTGTCGCGTATATCCTGAACCGTTAATTTAATATATCAGTCTTGCAGCTTTTAGGATTACGCGTTCCTTCTGTTGGGAATCACTATTAAAGCAAAAAAAAGTTTTTTATGATTAATAAATGCTTGTTCGAAACAGGAATACAATTGAATCATCGGTGTGCAGAAGGGGACCAGTGCCAACAAATCGAAACAACATGCAGAAAAAGTGTTTATCCTATAGACGCTCATTGTTGACTGAAAAAAAGGAAGTAAACCACTGATCTCATTAAAATTTGGTATATCAGATACACGGCTTTTAAGTTACCGCACAACCTCGCGTTCCTTCTGTTGGGTATCACTATTAAAGCAAAAATAGTTTTTTATGATTAATAAATGCTTGTTCGAAACAAGAATACAATTGAATCATCAGTGTGCAGAAGGGGACCAGTGCTAACAAATCGAAACAACATGCAGAAAAAGTGTTTATCCTATAGACGCTCATTGTTGACTGAAAAAAAGGAAGTAAACCACTGATCTCATTAAAATTTGATATATCAGTCTTGCAGCTTTTAGGATTACCGCACAACCTCGCGTTCCTTCTGTTGGGAATCACTATTAGCAAAAAACAAGTTTTTTATGATTAATAAATGCTTGTTCGAAACAGGAATACAATTGAATCATCGAGGGTGTGCAGAAAGGGGACCGAACAGCAAATCGAAACAACATGCAGAAAAGTGTTTATCTATAGACGCTCATTGTTGACTGAAAAAAAGGAAGTAAACCACTGATCTCATTAAAATTTGATATATCAGTCTTGCAGCTTTTAGGATTACCGCACAACCTCGCGTTCCTTCTGTTGGGAATCACTATTAAAGCAAAAACAAGTTTTTTATGATTAATAAATGCTTGTTCGAAACAAGAATACAATTGAATCATCAGTGTGCAGAAGGGGACCAGTGCTAATGCGTCAGGAAACAACATGCAGAAAAGTGTTTATCTATAGACGCTCATTGTTGACTGAAAAAGAGTAAACCGCGATCATTAAATTTGATATATCAGTCTTTGCAGCTTTTAGGATTACCCGCACAACCTCGCGTTCCTTCTGTTGGGAATCACTATTAAGCAAAAACAAGTTTTTATGATTAATAAATGCTTATTTCGAAACAAGAAACCTGAGTGAATCATCAGTGTGCAGAAGGGGACCAGTGCCAACAAATCGAAACAACATGCAGAAAAAGTGTTTATCTTATAGACGCTCATTGTTGACTGAAAAAAAGGAAGTAAACCACTGATCTCATTAAAAATTTGATATATCAGTCTTGCAGCTTTTAGGATTACCGCACAACCTCGCGTTCCTTCTGTTGGAATCTTATTCTAAAAGCAAAAAACAAGTTTTTATGATTAATAAATGCTTGTTCAGGCTCAAACTAGGTGAATCATCAAGTGTGCAGAAGGGGACCAGTGCTAACAAATCGAAACAACATGCAGAAAAAAGTGTTTATCCTATAGACGCTCATTTGTTGACTGAAAAAAAAGGAAGTAAACCACAGTCATTAAAATTTGATATATCAGTCTTGCAGCTTTGGGATTACCGCACAACCTCGCGTTCCTCTGTTGGGAATCACTAGCCAAAAGCAAAAACAAGTTTTTTTATGATTAATAAATGCTTACATTCGAAACAGAATACAATTGAATCATCGGTGTTGAGAGGGGACAACCGGTGCCAACAAATCGAAACAACATGCAGAAAAGTGTTTATCCTATAGACGCTCATTGTTGACTGAAAAAAAGGAAGTAAACCACTGATCTCATTAAAATTTGATATATCAGTCTTGCAGCTTTTAGGATTACCGCACAACCTCGCGTTCCTTCTGTTGGGAATCACTATTAAAGCAAAAACAAGTTTTTTATGATTAATAAATGCTTGTTCGAAACAAGAATACAATTGAATCATCAGTGTGCAGAAGGGGACCAGTGCCAACAAATCGAAACAACATGCGGAAAAAGTGTTTATCCTATAGACGCTCATTGTTGACTGAGAAAAAAGAGTAAACCACTGATCTCATTAAATTTGTCCTATCAGTCTTGCAGCTTTTAGGATTACCGCACAACCTCGCGTTCCTTCTAC
>BGPR01032968.1:611-12286 GCA_013235015.1 Araneus ventricosus | reverse complement strand
AAAACCCGTCAGCAAATCTCTGACAATCAGATCTCAGATATTGTTGGAGGAATAAAAACCCGTCTTAGACGGGCACAATTCTTCTAGTTTTAGATAGTTTACTTCATGTAAACTTTTTTGATTTGTTATTGTGGAATCTTTCTCTAACATTACTCTATCTGCAGGTTTCTTCATTATATTTTATTATATAAAAAATAGAATATCTCAAAATATGAAAGTTCTTCACTGCTATCTACAGGAGGGTACAATTTATTTTTTCCCATACCACAAAATTTACGGTAATTACCGTTTAAACACAGTTATATTAGAAAAAGAATGCTCATTTCTGAAAAATGATAGTAGTCATTTTGGAATCGACAATGCTTTTTTTCCATTCATATATATAACTAGTAATTTGACCTGTCCTTACGGACATACAAATATCGAGCCGCTGACAGTTCATCATTACCAGCGCGGCCAGATAAATTTTCGCTCCACAAAGCACAATATACTTGTTTAGTAGGCGCGCAGTACATTTAATGTCATCCGTCAGTGTTTGAGTTCGTTTCGACACTTTGAATTTCTCGCAAAGGTCAAATCTGTCGCTTTTTGGGGAGTGAAATCCAAGGTTAAACTCCGTGACAAAAATTCTGTAGTACATTGATTTTCTAACTGCAGTTATTTTTTCAGTGCAACACTGTTGGAGGTACAATTCATACATTTTCCCAATACTGAGCGAGATATACCCAGATATATTAGATTTAAAACAGCACACAAAACTTTTATAATGAGTGCAAATCCTCGTTAGTGCTCAAACAAACAATCATAGCCTGCTAAACTAATGATACAGCTAATTAGTGGTCAAAATAAAAGCAGATCGAATCTTCTCACGGAGGAAACGCAGTTAGAATTTTTTCAAACTGAAAAGTATAAATATCGTCTGCAGTGATAGAACCATATATATGATATTATATCATATGATATTCGTAACGAATAAAAAAATATATATTTGTAGAATTATTAAAATATTGAAAGAAAGAAATTAATTAGATAAAAAAATCGTTTGGTCATAGAAGAAATTAATTTTAAAATATCATTTGGCTGAAAAAGAAATTAATTAAAAATTTCGTTTGGCATTAATTCTTTTCTAAAGGTAATAAAAATAGTTTGGCAACGATATTGTCTTTTGCTAACGTTGCCTAGCAACGGAAAAGAATTATGATTATGAGATTGAACTTGGAATTCGATGTAAGTCAGTGATGTAATGTTTTGTGATGTAAGCGTATGTGCTTGTTTTACATGTTTTGTGCTGTGGAAAACATCCAATAAATGTATTATTTCTCATAAAGAAGGATCCATGATTCTTCATACTATGCTGAAATACATCACAGCACACTAGTAATTCGTTTATTTACCACTAGAATTCAACTAGAGTCAGTTCATTTTATAGATCTAACTTAGTATAATAGTATAAACTCATCATTTCAATTTCGGCGAAAATGTCAGTCCTTGTCAAATCAACGGAGCGATTAGTAGAAATGATAAAGTAATCATACGTCCCAATTTTCAACTCACTGTCCTGGCTTGACATCTTCCCTTTCTCCATCAATATCCAGAGTTGAAGTTACGAAAATCTGGTTATTTTAGATTGAGGCACAATTAGCAATGTATGGGATATATTTTATTCAAAAAATAGAATTACTTGAAGCATGTTGCTTCTTAAATTCAAAGAAGCCCGTAGAAAAGTTTTTATACCAGGAAGCAGTTACCGTGTTAATATGCACATATTAATACACAAGAAAATTTTTTTGTTTACTTCGTTTCCAGACAGTTTGAAGACTCGTTTTTTCGTTTCAATAGTTCAAGTACAAGTCAGTGAAGCAGTTAAGGTGTCGTTATACATCCGATTGAATTTTTTATCAAGTGTAACTAAAACAGTACGTGTAATAAGAGAAAATCAACGAAAGTTTAAGTGGAAAAGATCTTGTACATAATTTTTGTTAGTCAAACACTTGTCATAAAAAAATGCTTTATTAGTTTCCTGCTCCGTGAAAAAAATGATCTGGTTGAGTTATTAGCAAATATTAAGTGTGCAATTACCTGTCACTGTTGAAATATTTTTTCCTTCAGTTTTTTGCTTTGCGTTCATAAACTGAGCAAAGACAATTATGTTTTCACCTCTCTTTTGCAAACTCTTAGCAGATCTTTTTGCTAATTATGAACTGTCTCTCAAAATTAACTTTTGGAGAACACTTAAGATTTGTTATAAAGCTCATGCATGCATTTTGCTTCTTTATTTAAAAAATGTTGACAAAAAACGAGCTTTTTAAAAACTTCTAAACGTAAGAACATAAGTCAATATCAATAAAATGTGTAGAGAGCCACTCAAATTGCATAAGAATATTAAAGATCTGTGTTTGAAAAAGAGTCACATTTTACTTATAGAGTTCGAAGCTAATTACAGATTTTGAAAAAAAAAATAATTTGCTTAGTTCCCGAGTAGCTCTTAGAAAATCCTATTCGTTATTTTATACGTTACTAATTAATGTAAATTACTATTTACTCAATTATATAGTTTTTAAATTTAAAAAAATGAGAAAATTCTGATTTCTTGTATTTCCTAGAAAAAATAAATAAATTTCGATATTAGTAAAACTTCAAGCTTTCTGGTATTTTATTATTAAAGAGACTAATGTAGGTTAAGAAGATAGTTATCGAAACCTTTAATCCAATATTTACACAACGAATTGATGGAAAAATACTAAAAATAGTTAAATCAAGTTGTGATTCATAGTAAATTTTCCTGAATTCTATACTTTAAGCTGAATAGAGGTTCTATCAAAACAATTATCCCGAGAAGGTATTTTGCAATGTGTTCAGAATAAAGAGTGCAGAATCGGTTATTGACACCCTATTGGATGAATAATTGATTCACAATTATTGACAAATCTTCATTCTTACTTAGTTTAACTCTTTAATCCCGAGGCGACTTTTTTCTTCTAGCTCCTTTAAAACCGGGGGTTTTGGGGGGAAAACGGCGTGAATTGGACTCTCCCAACCTGGGTGGTCATTTTGCCCACCACCCATTCCTTGATCTAACCTTTCGTTAAGGTGTACGGAAATGGGCTGTGGTTTGCGAGGATAATTGGATCCACCCACGGCGCTTATCTCCTAAGCGATCTCAGAACCTCACCTCCCCTCGAAAGAAGCCAACCGCCTCAGACCGGCCTCCGTCGCTGTTAAGAAGAAATTTTTAGATCGCCCGGGACCCCCTCGCTCTGTATGAAAGGGTTAATTTTATCTGTCTACCTAAAGTTAGGTTAGGTAAAACTGAACATTAACATGAAAGTTTATTTTTTGAATTAAAGATTAGGGTATCAATAACTGTCTTGTTTATATTATGCAATTCGCGACGATATTTTCCTGTATAATTCACACTCTAACCTTATTTTACTTCATATCTGACATATGATTTACCCTTTTATTGAGGTGAAGATTCTAGAAGTAATTTTTTTTTATGCAAGAGACCTTAAAAGTATGTGCTGTGAGATTACGAAACTATTAATAATGATAAAAATATAATTTTTTATGCTATGATAGAAGTAAATATACTTCAACACTTTTATCTTTAAATACAAACTTAAAACCTAACTTAAATACAGATTTTTCGCCGTTACCTTTAACCGGAAATAGATTGCATGTGTCATAAAATCCTTGATGAATCAATGTATAGAAAGGCTGTCAAACTCACGTACACAGAAATTATTTTTGTGTCCCAGCATGCATAACAATATGAAATGAAGTTTAAAAAAATTAAACTACAAAATTTTTCCTAAATATTCTACTTTAAACATAATAATTAACAACGAAGTACAATATTCCCCTTTAACCAATTACTAATTGAAGAGATAATCGAGAACCAGTGCTGTTCAGAGTTTAAGGAAAAATTCAGTGAAGTTGGCATGCCTGAATTTTTTCAGATAGGTTTGATAAAATCTACAAATCAGCATCTGAAATGATTTTCCAGTTTGGAAGCTTTTACCACAGGAGTAAAAGTAAAAAGTAATTATTTACATTTTAATTACTTACGCCCAGAATTACTGACATTCACATTCGGTCAGTTTTGAAATTAATCACTATGGACACCCTCAATGTAGGAAAGATGGTAGTAGAGAAGAGATGCCAAGAATCAGGAACAAATATTTGAATTCGCCGTTTTCCAAACCGTCTTTTATACAAAGTTTTCGAAAAACGAAGAGGATTTTTTTTTCTTTGTCTCCCGCATAAATCTGGCTTGTATGTGGCCCGTGCTAGCATTTTAGGTTGAAACGCTTGATGTACAGTGTTAAAGTGGAGTCACAAATTAATATTGCAGTTATCTAAAGTAAAATAGTATTTTTACAAATCTAGACACATTTGTTGCGATGTTGTAAAATAACAAAATTGCGCCACTGTATCAAAAATGAAGTAAATGATATCATTTTCAAATTTCCTGTATAATTCCACTGAAATCGATAGCATAGTATAAATATACCTGGAATCCATCTTGTAATAAAAAAGGGAATACTTTCTTTCTCTCCATTACCAGGTAAATGGCATCCCATCCTCACAAACTGATGCGAATCGTGACACACTAAATAGACTGGTCGCTGGTCCATCGGGCAACTGAAAAATGGGTAGCGTCAAATCTCTTGGGTGTCATTTCATGTTGTGAGGAGGACTATAAAGGCAGAAATTTATTCGACATCAGGTCAGTTGTTGACCACTAAATCCCTTGATATACACTGAGATTCGAATTTCCAACGGTACAGGCGACAAATAAGATATCCTGAAAAGATAGCTGAAACTGGAGTCATTGGTTAAGTCTGTCGCTCTCATGTTTATGTATGAGTTATGTTTAAGTGCCTAAATTAAACATATAAAATAGAGTAAGTCTGCATTCTTTTTTTAGCTCGTACCTCCGCTGAATGAACGAGCTTGTCGTCCATGATAAAAAGTTAGTATCAAACTTTAGAATTCAGGACTTTATCCTTCCATGGGCTCACGAAACTTCCGAGCCTCTATCTTGTTACCAATGTTATAATATACAGGGTGTCCACACTTATCGTGGTCCAATAGCTAATTTGTAAACCGTTAGAGATAGACATATAGTTAAAATTGGAAAAATGCTTTAAATAAAGGGAAGAATTATATTTTATGTTTTTTCAGTCGCTAAATATATTTCTGAAGACGTTACGAATTCTAACTCTTTTTAAGGGCCCCCGATCCTATCAGTCATATTTTGTAAAATATTTTTGACACTCTAACATTTTAAACAATAAAAGCCCCACTCTTCTGCGATTAAAACTGAGCGAGTTATGAATCTTTGAATTTCATGATTTTTAACCAATACCGGCCTCATCGAGCAAGTGCTGTGCATTGATTTGTGGGTCGTCTTCTAGGCGGCTATTGAATTGATGTAAAGTGGTCTAAGTCAGCAATATTCAAAGCTTCCTAATTCGGTCAGTTTTTGTCTCAGAAGAGTGGGACCTTTTCTGTTTAAAATGTTAGAGTGTCAAAAATATTTTACTAAATATGATTGATAGGACCGGTTGACTGTATAAAATGTTAGATTTCGTAACTTTTTCAAGAACATATTTATTCACTCAAAAAACATATATTATAATTCCTCCCTTCATTTAAAGCTATTTTATAATTGGAACTATATGTCTATCTCTAATCGGTTATAAATTACCTACTGGACCACGATAAGTGTGGACGTACGTGTATATTATGTTATATATTATGAATATTATATTATGTAATTTTTTTTGTACTTCGTATACAAAACTTGAATGATATTCGTCAACTGCATGCGGTTAATATGAAATTATCGAGAATTTTTAAACAAAATGTGTTGTATACTCGTATACCTTCTGATAAAGTTATCCCATAGTAACCAATAACATTGTTGTAGCAGTCATCGGCTCAGATATCGAAGTAAATGCTTTTGGAAGGGTATAAATATATTTCGCATTTTTTGTGTTGATGGTTTTGTTAACACAGACTACGTAAAAGCTGTTGGTTAGTATGTCATTAATCTCCTATTTATTTGTATTACAACAATAATTTCAGTATTGCAGTAAAACCCTAGTTAAGCGAACTCGGGTTGACCGAAACCAGGGTTATCCGAAATGCCAATAAAATCGCACATCCAGAAAACACTTACTGTACTGCATGGAAATAATCTCAAAGGTGAGACTTTTTTGCAACAATACCCGCACTCTTTCAAGCTTCCCAAGAAGGTCAGTGATTAATTTTAGAACGCTAAAATTAAAATATGGGGGTGCTTCGATGATCCCACGGGCCATCCATATACCCAAGAACCAAGTCTGCAATGTTAATAGTTTCCGAGATATAATGAAAAACGTACTGCGCATGCGTAAAGATATAGCTAAAATATGGGGGTTCTTCGATGATCCCATGGGCCATCCATATACCCAAGAACCAAGTCTGCAATGTTAATAGTTTCCGAGATATAATGAAAAACTTACTGCGCATGCTCAAAGATATAGCTAAAATATGGGGGTGCTTCGATGATCCCATGGGCCATCCATATACCCAAGAACCAAGTCTGTAATGTTAATAGTTTCCGAGATATAATGAAAAACGTGCTGCGCATGCGTCATGCAAAATATGAAATGACAGACAAGAAAGCGAATTAATATTGCATTGTCATCTAGTTCTGAGCTATGTTTAAAGTTTCAAGTCTCCAGCTCATCGGGAAGTTAGTTTAAAATTCATTGCAAAATTTGTACCGAACAGACAGACAGACGGACAAGAAAGCGTGTTAATAAAAACGTGGTAAAATTAATGGGTATTAGCAATATTACAATTAAGAGATGGTTTACCGTGCCTGCCAAGCGTATTGCGGCCAAACTTGCCGGTTCCAATATTGGACCAGAAGGAGGGTATTGAATTTTAATAAAGACCATAAGTGCAGCCTACAAAGAGTTTTGAATTCGATACAAAATAGTAATAGATGTTGATTACTTAACCGCAAAAATCGTTTCCTGCAATCGCTTCTCATCCCTTTTAGTTCGAATAACCGGGGCTGTGCTTTATTTTCATATCATAAGTTTGTTTGTGACTTTCAAGTCACATTATGCCATAACATAGCTATTGAATGTGTTATTGAAAACGCTTTTGCTTTCTTAGTTTAGCTTTTAATTTTACATATTTGAATTTTAAAATGTGAAATGTAAGCAAAATGAAGCATTAATAAAAGATTGAATTATATGACGTCTTACCTCCATCGATACGCTACCGTCCCATACGTCCCTTCAAGCAAAGACGATAGTCTCGAATGCTACACTGAAATTTCAATCTTTCGTTAAGTGTGTTTCAAATTTCTTCGTTAAAGTGGGTCCCAGATGTGTTTGGGGAAGAGGAGTTTTCTAATCCTGGACAATGTCAGCTGCTCATTGTGGTTTTGAGGGTGAAAGGAATTTCCCTTATCTTGATAGAGGATCTCGCGTTCTCTCATTTGAGGGTACATTTAATTGGCTAGGAATCAGAGGGGTTGCGATTTTGACTTAAATTTATCATTATATTGAATAGATGAAAATTATTAGACGTTACATAATTCATCGAAATAGACCTAAATTCTCTAATTGGTGGAAAGCCAAAAATCATTTCCTAAAGGACAAACCTTAACGTCCCAGTAAAACACAAGAAATAAAGAAGCTAACAAAAAGCATTCTGGGAACTATTTCCGCTGATGCATGAATGAAACAGTAATGTCCGTGTAAGGTCTCCTGTATCCATGGAAACTTGGGAGAAGTGCTAGAAAAGGAATCGGATATCTGTGTGTTATCGGTCTGTCAAATATTCAGTCGAGATGCCATGTTAAGTCATGGAGATATAACCACTGCAAGATTCCTGTACCCTTTTCCTTGTCCTTGCTTTTTGGATTGTTTATTATTTTCGCGGACATCATTTGCTACAGACGTGGTTATGTCCATTGTTATCTTTCCCTCTCTTATTTTGCTTCGATGGCAACAGAAAGATCAAAAAGTCTGGGGCCCTCAAACAATGTGTGGATTGCATAATGAAAAAGTGTTGCGGGTCTTCTGATATCTTCATGAGCGTTCTGGTAAGATGAGGAAATGAATGAAATCAATCATAGAATAAAAGTGCTTTTTCAGTCCAATGGACTCTTGATAACCTATTTATGCTTCTTAAAGAAGCAGCAAAAGTTATGTTATATAATGAAATACCATCAACCCATTATTGTACCTTAAAAATGATTAATAACAAATAAAACACAAAGCACCAAATTTTAAAAATCCGTAGCAGTTTTCTCCATTTAAATATAATGAGGTACCGAAAGCATATTTATAATTTTTAGTTGCCAAATATTCACTGATTGACAAAAATTAGGAATTCTCTGCCACAGTACCATACACAGTAATGAACCTTCTCTGGCTTTGATAATAGTAGATATTCCTCTAGGCTTGGACTCTGCAGTGTATTGAAGCCATTGAGGAAGAATATTAGTCCATATTAACAAAATGGAATAGATCTTCCCACTTCATACCTAAATTTCACCATATATGGACTCCTGAAAACAGATGAAGGAGAGATATCGGATCATTTGACGGAAAACTTTCCACCATCAAATGTCAATGCTGGTTCTTAGTCAAAAAAAGCTGTTTTTCCTAATTTTGCAGAGAATCAAAGGACTCCTTTGTGATTGCGACAATTAAACCAATCTGTTGCAAAAAATGTCTTGTAGAGATCATAGGTAGATAGATTATGCTTTGTGATGACCCTTAGATGTATTACTTTGCTATTTTTTGCGTAATAGCTCTTCTATTATTGACTCCAATGCAGTCATCTGGCTTTCTCTCATTCACAAGCAATTTATTAAGGTGGCCATCTTTCAACCTTACAACAAAAGGAGGACACAGATAAACTTGAAGAATATCATAATAAAAGAATTAATTATTGCAACACATTACATAATATCAATGATATGATAATCATACAAAAATTTGTAAATCATTTATTGTACACTTTGAAAGGACAAATACAAAAGGAGGACAGATAATAGTGTACAATATCAAAATAAAAAGAGACATTTAATCTCTGATACAATATTATATACATTACAATATATGATAAATGATATAAAAAATTTGTGAAATCATTTTAATGTACACTTTTCGAGAAAGGGCAGAATTTTAAAAGGAGGACACAGATAAACTAGCAGAAAGAAATCATAAATAAAAGAGACATTTAATTCATTGCAACAATATTACATAATATGCAATGATATGATAAATGCATACAAAAACATTTGTAACATCATTTATTGTACACTTTTCTAGAAAGGAAGAACTTACAAAAGGAGGATGGTTGGTCCACCTTAAATTTATGCCAGCTATTGCGCTTTTAGCTCAAAGTGTTTTTGGGTTAACTGACATTCTTTGAAGGCTCGAGCTACTGTTGTACGGGAAAAGAAAAAAAAAATATAGCAGTTTCGAAAATCACTGGAACCGGTACTTCTAGCGCCCACGATCATGCCTTGTTCCAAGTCTCTCAGATGTCTTATTTCCTCATGAACAAATAAGTTAAGTCACACTACTCAGCTCTGACTAGAGAAGTCGATTTAATGAGTGAATCCTGTTATACAATTGCGCATGTGCTGTAGGGACGAATCGAAGTTTCAGTGAGTGATATTCCTATTATTTTGGTCACTCAGTGCATACTTCAATTTAATCTAATTAAGCTATTAATATTATGATTATTAATTCAATAATTGTAATTATCAAAACTGTTAAACCATCCGTGTAGTTGTTTAGTTATAAAAAAATAGCAATCATAGTTCTGCTATAGGATTCGTATGAGGGCATTCATAATAAGGGGTGGTAGAGTCATTTTTTTGTACAGGAACGTATGGGCCATATGTGACCAGTTGAGGTACAGACATAAGTCATAAGCATGAAAAGAAGTATAAATTATTTCCTTACAATATCGTTGTCAAGTCATTCTCACAGCAATGCAGACTGAAATTACCCAAGACTCCATATACTACCAACAAATATACAATATCTATAATACTAAATATAACATGTGTGGAAGCCTTGATGGAGTGCTTAATGTACATTTTTGGATGGAATCCGTTGATAACAAGTATTCGTTGCTGATGTATGTTTGTTAAAGTACCCATCCTTAGAACACGCCAATCACTTCACGGATTCATCTAAGCATATTTTGAAGTTGATGAACGTAAATTTAAGCTATTACTGTAAAAACTGGTATAAAGAAACATTTGTCAACGATACTATTAGCAAGTAATTTGCGCTTGCTGTCATGTTTATATCTGGTATTTGTTCCTGAATGGGTCGTTTGCACCCATATATTCCTGTGAAAAAATTGTTTTTTGTAGTATACTCTACCACTCTTGAAGATTTGGTGGCACCATATGAAATACAAATTTTTAATTGTTCTTTGACGTTTCATTTTGACAAATGCTTTTAGACTTCGCCATCTGGTTGGCGCAGATTGGCCAAATATTGCTCATTGTCTAAAAATTAATAACAACCAACAACCTGAAAGGTTTGCGAATCTTGAATCATCCGCTAAATAATTTTATAATGGGTTGGTATCTAGAACCAATGGATGGGTGGTACAGAACCCTAATGTGATAGGTTGGTATCTAGAACCCTAATGGATGGGTTGGTATCTAGAACCCTAATGGATAGGTTGGTATCTAGAACCCTAATGGATGGGTTGGATAAACATCCAGTCGGTCAAATGGACATATAAGGTAAATGTTCTGGCGGCTAAGAATCCACGAACAATTCATATCATATACCTGTTATTAAAAACTTTTGTTTTACTTCCAGCAGAATTAGAAATCATACTTGAGTGTATCTTGTCTAATTTAAAAAAAATATTTGTGTAAAAATCATATCGTTTATCTGAAACAATTAAATATACGAAATATTTAAAACAGTTCTGATTGTCTTACGTTATAACTATTGGATGAATTTTGAATCTCTATAACTCCAGCTATCTAAAATAGTCTTCTTTAAAAGCAGAGGGCATTTTTAAAACAATTCATTAACATTTTTTTAACTTGTTGCTGACATATAACCGAAACATGAGTACCCTACTCGACTCTAACTTTACATGGAATAATCGACCATCCCCCATCCAGACGGGACATCTCGTCCACCCACCTACCCACGCAGTCACGTGACTAACGACCTCCACCTTATCGCACCTGCAGCAGAAGAGAAAATTTTAAACTGTTCCACTTCTCCAGCATGTCTGGTGCGCAAAATTAAAACATCCATAACCCCACCAACCCTTTTAAAGCAAGATTACAAAGTCCATCCATTAGGCCGAGCCGCCCCCACCAAAAAGCGTTCCCGGACATAATTAATGGTGCCGGATAAACATTTCGCGCAGTCCGAGACGATGTTATGACAAGTTTTACCCTAGCTCATTAAAAGAGTTAATTTGAAGATGTTATAGATTGTTCAATAAGTGATATTTCCGAACCGTTGTGTGCGAGGGCGGGAAAAACAGCAACAAGGAACACACGAAGAAATTAGCTGCTAATGAACGACTGGTAATTGGGTGTAAGATTACACATTTCAGATTTAATTGAACATTAGTCGATAATGCTTTCTTGGGTGTATGAA
>BGPR01032967.1:2740-17229 GCA_013235015.1 Araneus ventricosus | reverse complement strand
AGTTTCTTCTCCTAGGATATTTGTCAAATAAAGAGTTTTATTTTTTTAAAATCCTGCTTATTGCACTTCATTCACGTACACCTACAAGACGAATTTATAACCATATATTTCATTTTTATGAATGTTTAAGAATTTTCTTTCATATTCAATGTGGCTTAATTTACTTGCAGTATTGTTTAAAACACTTCACGCTTTTACAATTTTAATTTGACATTTTGAAAATTCTTTAGTACATTAATAAGATTTAAAAAATTTGGTTTTCAAAGTTTTATGCCGTAAGAAATTTCATTAATCACGCTTATGAAATCTTGTAAGCAATTTTTCTCAAATTCACTAACAGATGGCGCTTCTTGTACATAATTATCAGTTAATAGATTAGTTTTAATTAAGTTTTGAAGATATTCAAATATTACATTTGCATTAGAAATGCACACTTGTACGTATTTTCGGAATTCTAGTACATCAGAAAGTGAGTGAAAAATCCATTCAAAATTTCATCTTTACAAACGTGAAATTTACAAAAATGAAAGAACTTGCAGATTTTATTTAAAAACTAATAATGTACGAATAATTAAATTTATATAAATCTTTCTAAATAATGAACTTGTAAATCAAATTTGCCACATTTTTTCCAGAAAGGGAACTACGATTTTGAGTTAAACACTAAGCACAGGGCAACAATGACGATTTAAAATTTAACGCTAATCTTAGATTTGAACCGTGTAAATTGAGTTGTTAAGGATGAATATCTGCGAAATGCTGTTTCATTTATCGTCTGTCCGTCACGAGAACTGTGGCCGCCAAAATGTCTAGTTTATGGCGGTAGCTATAGTAACTGGTTATGCTAGGTAAGATGCATTTCGAATAGGAGGAATACGACGGAAGTCGGAGTTTCATTTTATTCTTGGAGCCATTTTGCGGTGGTGAAAAGAGTAGTTGATCATTCGTCTTCTCTGCTACCGTACATAGCCCATTTGGCGCTAAATGCGCCAATGTAGCACTACCTACTAGAAATGGATTCTTCCTACGATAACCTGTTTCTATAGCGACCGCCGTAAACTAGACATTTTGGCGGTCAAAATTCTCGTGGCGGATAAACTGTAGTGAGCGATTTTTCTGGAAATCCTATGTGCCAATTTGAAGTCCAAAGTCGTAATCAAATTTGAGCAAACAATTCCTACTCGAATTGCATTAAAGTGCTTACGATATTATACGTAAAATATAGTATCTTTATGATACTTTGGAGAAGGGCGTGCGTGTACAGTTTCAGCGAATGTCCCCTGGTAACAATCGTGCATTTATACGTTATTAATCCTTTTGAAAAAATTACTGGTGAAAGCAGATTTCAAAAACTGTATTTTCAGTTCGCATCGGATCAATTGACATTTTATTAATATTTACTCAATTTACCAATAAAGAAAAGTTGCTTTTATTGCAGGAATTGTAATTGCAATTTAAATGATTTAATTTTGCAAGTTCAGAAAAGTTCAAGTTCTGTTGTGAATTCAACCTTCATCTAATATTGCTTATGAATGTCATACGACTAAAATGCGATATACTATACTATATATACTTTCGTCAAGCATTAACAGAAAGAAAAACCAATTCTAAATTGTATCCCAATGCATTGCCAATACGATTTTCCAGAGACTGAAACATTCGAATTTATCCAATCGATTTCGGAATTAGAATTATTTATGCTGGTAAATACCATTTAAAGCCATTTCAGTTGAAATCTAGAAGTTGGTACACAACCTTAAAACGCTGCCAAATCGCCAAAGCAAGACGTTGACCGCTGTATATCATTGGAGCTAAGTCGCCAAAGCTGTATGCAGGTATTACCTATATTAGCTTTGGCGACTTGGCGCTATTTTAAGGGTGTGTACCAACTTCTAGATTTCAACCGCCATTTCAATACTAAATTTTTAAAAGACAACTTGTGTCGCTCATCGCATCTGGCTTAAAGCGTCCACTCATTTAACCTGTTTTTTAACATTAGTTCCAAATTAAGAGACTAGTTTTGCCCTAAATTTAAATTATCTAATCTAATTTCTCTTGCACTGAAAATTAATTGCACAGATTAGGATTATATTACAGATTTAGTTTGCTAGAAATATTTGTAATGATGTAGTTGAAATTTATCCATATAAATACAAAGAGGAAACAAATTATTGAAAAACTTTATTTACAAGTTTGGTATACACATAGATTAAACCGACATTTACAAAATCGCTACAGCCATTTTACAATAAAATATTACACACTAAAATATATTATATATTGCAATACTATATTTACATATGAAATTTGAATAAGATACAGGGTATGCTCTCTGAAAATATCTTTCTGAAGTTAAAAGTGTCCAAACGATACAATTAAGTTAGGAAATTATATTTCAAAATTAAAATGCTCTTGCAAAATTATTTCAAATTTTTGAAAAGAATTCTCGTATGAATATGATTAAAAAATTCACCAATTTAGCTGTTCATTTTTAAAACGCCTACGATTACTTAATTTATATACAAGGTTTCAGAGGGCGAGCATTATTTGAAAATTTTTCTTCGCAAATTTACATTTATGGTTTTACTAATTGTACGAAATTTCTGTTAAAACTTTGATCACCATGGTGATCAGGCATGGTGATCAAGTTGTGTTTAAATTCAAAAGATTCCCGATTGGCTTGCCGGCGAAGCCAATCGGTTATTCATTTGAAAATTAACGGAATATTATACGAATTGGAAATAAAAGTTCATTATTTTCCCTTGAACAGCCATAAGTATTTACATAAAATTGCAAGAACATTTGAGATACACTGGATTTAAGAATCTTAAAATTTAATGAATGGTTTTTAAATTTGACTAATAGATAATTTTAATTTCTAATTAAAGTTAAAATATTTAAAACTTAAGTTTTTTTAAATAACTGATGTGCAATAAATGAGCAATATTAGCGCATTTACAAACACAATTGGGTACTTTTCCGTTAGCCGGGCGCAAGCGAAAAATCACCAAATAATGCAGAATTCCGCCAAATTTTGGCGACAATTGCACCTGCCAACTTGGCTCGCAATTGGCGACTTGACTCGCGTTTGGTTCACAATTGGCGACATCATTTTAGCCGGGCGCAAGCGAAAAATCGCCAAATAATGTAGAATTCCGCCAAATTTTGGTGAAATTTGCGCCCGGCGACTTGGTTCCCGTTTGGTTCACAATTGGCGACATTTGCGCCCGGCTAACGGAAAAGTACCCACAATTGGAACATTCTTGTAGATTAATATTACAGTGAAAGAGTCAGAAATTGAAATTAAAGTTACACAAACATTTTTAACTTCAAACTAGAGGAGTTGCATTCTAAAATAAATCTAGACTCAAGTATTCATAAAATGCGACATGCAATGAAAAATATTGACCACAAGTTTATAATACATAACACAAAAAACGGTATTCATAATACCTACAAATAACGGCATTCATAATACAAAAAACGGTGCAGCTTCGATATACGGCATCACTGGCGATAATTTTGTTTTGGCGACTTTTTTCAACAGCTTCAATATAGGACCCAATTGGCGATATTTTGTTTTGGCGACTTAACGATACGATTTTCGGTTAAGAGATAAAAAATCGCCAATACAAGATTATCGCCAGTGATGCTGTGTATCAAAACTGAACCCAAAAACATCTTAAATGTTAATTAACGAAAATTCTAATTAATGTAAAGATAAGTTGTGTATGCATTTACACTTAAATTCAATTTGAAAAACAGTTATTAATGTACTATTAAGTAGAATGTTTTCATTTTCTTTAGTTTATAATACATTATAAATATTGCGGAAACTTTAAGTAAATTTTTATCCAAATTCATTACCAAGTGGCGCCACTGGTATGCAATAAAAATTTAATTAACTGATAATTAAGCTCTTAAAATATTATAGTAGGGAAATGTCATCGACAATACACAAGTGCATGAAATATCCGAGCTCTAGCAGAACAGAAAATGAATGAAAAAATCGATTACAAAATTCCATCTTTACAAACATCAAACAAGTTAAGTCAAATAAAAGTATATAAAAATGCAAGCAGAAGAGTTGAATCATTTGCAACAAAACATCTTCGATAACAATCATTAAATACTTTCCTGTTGATAGACGTTAATTCATCGTCTATTTTCTGCCGATAGAAGAAATTTTATCTAAAGCAATTCAACGATGACTATTTCAAACAAGAAAAACACAAGATTATATTCTTTTAGAGTTTTGGTCATGAAATATAGCCTTATTGAAAACTTACGATTCTAAAAAGTTCGATTAATTAGTTGAAACACTGATTCTGTTCTATTAAAATGTCAGTCAATCCATGCGTCTTCAAATGTTTACAAGCCACAGGAGGCTCAGCGAAGAGCAAATATTTGTGTGGAAGACGCACATGTCCAATACAAGGTAGAGTCAAAAAGACATCACAGCGTCTATTAAGTTTAGAAACGCATAGTTAAAAGAACTGGTTTCATTGACACGAAGCTTAGAACTAGTCTCCATGCCTCGTTTCCTTACCCATTGAGAAAAGCACCACTGATTAATGGCAGTATACAGTCGAAAATGAGACTACTTTCGACCACCTGTGGGGGTTGCCTATTTGCGTCTCTCGCCAATAGGAATCAATCTAGTCATCTCGCGTGATGATACAGTGGGACAAAGCAAAAACTCTACATGGTGATTAGAGGTCCCATGGACTAGCTACTAGAGGGGAATGATACTCTACTTTTTAAAGTGGTGCGACAGTTGTATTAGGCTGTAAGCAGATAAGAGTTTACTAGTGCAACAGCTGTATTAGCCGGAATGAAAAGATTAACAATGAAAGCAATAGCATCATGTGACAGAATGAAAACACTCATTCGATAGTTTTCCAAATATACTCTATTCCATTCCCCCAGGAGGGTGGAATCAACCCAATGGTTGTAGAGTTTTGCTCCATCTCCGAGTAAGGCAATTGAGTTTTATGGCACAAGGTCCAATAGAGGACAAACTGTGCCAAAATTGAAGTGAATTCCTCAAATATTTTTAGTGACGATTATCCCAGTGCGAAAGAGAAACCCGTGTACGAATTAGGGCTGCAAGCTCAATACTTAAGCAAAATCACCAGACTTATCTAAAACTAGATTGACAATAACACAGTGATGCATTTTAAAAAACAAAGCCACAATTTCTGTAGTTATTTACATCACGTCTACATAGACAATAACACGCTACAAATACGATAGACAATACAAAATACACAGAATACCATATACTTAAAGAAATAAATGTGTGGAATTCTACAAGATCTTATTTATACTTTGTATTTTGAGTCGAATTAGTTTGGCAAATCAATTTTATTTATAAAACTTGTAGCTAAATTGTTCACGCACTTGAAATTGCTTCACAATAAAATGGAAATTTACTGTCAAGTCAAATTCTATTAGATGGATGTAACAATTTTAAAATATTTTCAGAATGTACATAACGGCTGCCCATTTTAATTAATCAAAACAAGTCGCTTTAAAGGTAAAATGATACATTCTCAAAATTAGCATTATTTCATATCTGACTAAATTACGGTCGTTGATGATTACAAGCAACAAAATGTTTTAGGATGACAAAGGAGGGTGCAACAGAAACCAGGACTGCCTTTATACTGGGGGCAATATTGATTATGCTTCTGTTATTATAATTACAAGTATTACTCACTGAACAGTTGCCATTTTGTGAAAGAGACATGTGTGATGGTTAAGTTTTACAAGTAGATCTTTACGCGAGGTACTAAATGTTTAACACGAGATCAAGGTTTCGAGAGCAAATGTTTCTCTCTCCGTTTCGTATCTCTTTGTATTAAGTATCATATGCAAGACTTCGATATTTATCCGAAAAATTAGACATTATGAGTAAGAGCCATAATTTAAATTTCAAAATAGCCAAAATCTGCCTCTAAGCCAGTCAGTATTCGTTTTGGATTGTTTTACCAAAATTAAGATTGTGTTTCGATTAATTAAATGGGCATTTAGATCATTTGAGTAGTTTGCTGTTTTAGATAAAACTTGATCAATTATTTCAATGCAAAACGCAATTGAAACACCCGTAACAATAAAAATGCCAGATGAACACTATACATAAAGTTTTAAATTAGACAATGAACACTTGAATCTAATCATTCAAGTGAAATAATTGTCAGTGAAGTTCCATAAAAACGATTATGAACAATATGGAATATCTCATATTTCCAATCTGAGGACAGTCTTTGCGTTTTATTATTTTTTAATATCAAGTTGAAATGATCAAGCACCACTTGCAACATATTATAACTTCTACAGAGAGCCAGAAGCTAGAGTTCTTGCACATTTTTCATCTATGGCCTGGAATTCCAAGATCTTGAAAAAAGTTTAATATAACTTCTAGGTAGTGTTCAAAAGATCAATCTTGATCCAAACATCATCGCTCAGTGTAAAACGGAATCTGAAACGAAACAAATTAAGAAGGATGTGAATTTTTACGGATTAGATACGAATTCAACTGTTAAAAGAGTTGAAAATTTGTAAATTAATGATAATAAAATTCTGCTCGTTATATATTAACTCACGAGTCGATCCAAAAAAGATTTGCTTGAGATCTCGCGTTTGGTACAAAAGATTAATAGAAATTTTATGGTGATAGATTTCACTATTATACCAATTAATTGATTGCAAATTTCAAAACTGAAAATAGTCTCCACAACACGCACAGAAAATAATTATTCAATTATTCCAGGTTGGAAACTATTGCAAACTATGAATATTTTACACAGGAGACCTATTACTTAAGGGGACAATTGCACCTTTTTAGAGCTTTTGCGAAAATTTCAGATTCGATTTAAAATTTATTTTATGAAGTTTAAAATAAATGGATGTTTTATGCTTAGAGTCTTGTATTACCTTTTAGTCTTGGCTACCCTTTAGATTTTTGGCCTTAGTTTAAGAAATTTCTCCGAAATTGAATGCAAATATGGAAGAAGGCTTTCTACTTTGATCTTAAAAGTAAAAACATGTAAAAAATTTCAATTAAAACACTGGTAAATTTCTAATATTCCAAAGCTTTCAAGAGAAATTCATTACATCCTTAAGACAAATTTAATTCATAGCAATATACAACTTAAAATTAGCATTTTGTAGACTATTTTACTTTATATTCTGAATTTCAGTATTCTTGCATATAACAAATATTCTGATAAAAGCAGCACTATGATTTTCACTATCTCTACTCTGCACAGTGTCAGGCAAGTAATTTTACGTCTTAAAGTTTAGGTCTACACATAGAATGTCCATAAAAAGAAAGATTAAATTTGATTAGTAATTACATGCATCTTTTTAGATATCTAATGTATATTATTTCTATATAGAATAGTATCAAAATTCAACTTACCACCTCTTTGAGCATTTAATACTATGATACTGTCTCTAAGGAAGCGAATACATCTATAACTTCCAGAATAGACGAAGGTTGTGAAATATGGACTCTGAGAACACAATCACTGACGTCTTCTAACTATCTAAGGAAGACTACTTTCTCTCAGCACTATTCGGCTCGATAATCAGCAACAATAGATGAATTTCATACTTGACCGTCTGCATCAATGTGTTCAATTTAAATGAGAAAACCAGATGTTTAGAATCCTCCAGTCAAAAATCTCAACTTCCATTTTTTGGAGTAACTTTTGTAGGTTAAAATCAGGAATACTGTAGAAATCCGTACGGTTGGATTTAAAGGTTTTCAACGGGATCTCAAGATTCTGGACGAATGGAATGATGCAAGAATTTGCTGCCCTGATGGCTGGTTTTGAAAGACAAAACCAAAAGGCAAGTCAAATTGAGGCAAGACAAAACAATTAAGGAACGTTAGCGAATTCAAATGAACCACATTTTTTAGACAAGAGTAGAAAAACTTCATTGATATCGTCTATTTGTTCATAGCAGTGTTTGCTACAGATTTCTAGTATTAACAAACCAGTAATAACTTATAAGTTCGATGTTGATTTCAATTATTTTCATTTGAATTCTTGCAACACTCACTGCCAATTTAATTTGTATGTAAAGCAATACAGAGATCGAAATATTTAGGCGTTCATAAATGATCGAAGTCTTCCTGTTTATGTTTTAGTGCTGAACAACTTTTTGCCTGTTTCATCATTTCGTTGTTTAATCAGTTTTGATTCACAATTAATTCATGGCCTGGCAAAACTGTAAAAGTTCCAATATTAAACCATTCAATTAAGTAAAAGTCTGTTTAGTTTGAGTTTTGATAAAACTCTTTTGGTCGTTATTAAATGTTTAATCAATTCACAGCAAGATAAGGTAGTTTAGCAATTTATAACAGTTCAGTCGATTCTTTTTTTTAACTTGCTACTCATTGTTTAAAACCAACTTTGTTCGACTTTGCAAAATTTCAAATTGCCAGGGCAGAAACCAGTACTGAATGCAAGTTATCTGCAAAATGGAAACCAGTGTTTCCGTGATGTGTTTTGTTTTATTTATCGGTGATGAAAAAATCTTTATACGAGTCTTTATTCCAAAGACCAAGCAAGACCATACAATTTCGATATCCACAGAGTTTAAAAACAGTTCTGTGGCATGTTGCAAAAATAATTTTCCCTACTTCCTCAGAATTTATGGATCCGATGACAACGCATTCAAAAGTTTTCGAATTGCTGAAATTCTCTAACTGTAGAACTGGGTTTATAATCAGAATAGATGGATAAATGAATACCAATAGTGTTCATATCGATTAAATTACCTTACATGTCAAGGTAAATTTCCTCGAATATCCTCAACTAAAGAATTAAATTACCTTACATTTGAAAGTAGGTTTCTTCGAATACTTCCCAACAAAATAATTTCGCGCATTTTTCTAATATAAAAATGTAGGATTTTTATCGTTCATTTCATCCTAAGTGGTTCGACCAAGTTTTTTTTAACTGAAATGACGAAAAAATGAACAATTCATTGACAGTCGAATCATATGTAAAAAGAGCAAAATCCCCTGCAGTTTCCTCTCAGCAATTGTGGGTAAGGTTCCAATCCCTATTGGAACGGAGAGGACGCATGAAATAATCAAGCACGTCCAAATGGTTTGTCTTTGAAATTAATCCGATAATCTTGGTTATAGACTTGAATATCAAATTCTGTAATCCGATGCACTAGTCAGACTGGTCATCGTATGAAAACGGATTAATAATTACGGCAAAATAAAGGATAGAAAGATTTCAGATATTCATGTCACCATCAAACTACTGCGAAAGTTACAGCTTATCCTCAGAAAAGGAAAATATTCGGTGCTTGATGAAAATTTCATTGTTGCTTCTTTCTGGAACAGATCCTATTGCAAATATCACGCTTACGCAGAAATGGTGCATGTTCAGTTCGTCGAAGTTAACCGTCCTCCCACTGTCCAAATGGTACTGTCCGCTGGCGTGGAAGCTTGGAGATGTCTGTTGAGGTGATCGTCTGATCACAGTTATAAATTTCAAGTTCAATCCCAAAGCAATATTCGTGAAGCTTCAAAACATGACCGTAATCTTATTAATCTGATTAAAAATTGAGGTAGAAAGTTTCGTATACCTCACATGGCTCGTAACGAATTTGCTTCAGTACGTTTTCCAAAATGACTAACTTAAAAACTAGTTTAACCCATTCACTGCCAACTACGAGATATCTCGTAATATATTGGCAGAATCTTCTGTGCTCTAAATGTTGCTGGAAGTGAATGGGTTAATTTACAGATTCATATTTGAATTTCCAACTCTTGTATTGTTGCTCAGTGTCGAGTCCGGCAGTTAACCAATGAGCTCATCTCGTGCACATCTGCCAATAAATAAGTATGCTTCCTCATTTCGTTCAAACTATTCCAATTTCCAAAACTAGGAATGTTTGCACTTTAGAATAATTCTAAAATATTCTCCAAAAGCGTAACCGACGAGGTTCAGTTGGAAAGAAGTTTTCTGGCTCTATTTTCATTGAGTTTATTGTGTAGGGTGGCCCAGCGGATACTGTTTGAAAAACAATTTAATAGATGGCTCTGTCTTCGAGCAAATGAGACCAAACTTGGTGTACATGAGCATTAGAGCGGGCAATTGTATAGGTGTTTCGTTAGCGAGCGGCGAGTTTAAGTGTGTTTTTCAGTTGTGATTTTCACAAGCAAAAATGAATAAATATTCAACAATATTCGAGTGCTTATTGTGCTCTAAATGCCATGAAAATGTTAGAGCAGTGCAACGGGCATGGAAGGAGGAGTTTCGCAACAAAAACTGTTCGGTCAAAAGGATTGCAGTCCACACGATTGACAGCGAAGACTGCTCATGGATGGATTCCAGAACCGCCTCACTGCGGTCCTTGTTAAAGAAGGCGTTCACTTCGAACACCTTTATCAATAATTGTCTATATAATTTCAATATATAACATTAAAATCTTCTATAATATCTATAACTATTGCGAAAGTTGCAACTTATTCTTTTCGGAAATAAAAATAAAATATTCGGCGCTTGATCAAAATTTTCCTTTTTTATTCTTTCTGGAACAGATTCCATTGTAATTCTTACGCAACAATAATGCATGTTCAGTTCGTGGGAATTGACCGTCATCCTCCCACTGATGTAGAAGCTTAGAAGTGCCTGTTGAGGTGATGTCTTCATCGTCTGATCACAGTTCTAAATTTAAGAGGTCAATCTCAAAGCAATGTTCGTGTAGCTTCAAAATGGGATCTTAATCTAATTTTATTAACCCTTTAACCGCAGGTGCGGTTTATAAACCACATATATAAGAAAGTACCCGCAGTTAAAGGATTAAAATGGTCCGTTGATAGTTTGGTATACCTCATACGGTTCGTATCGTCATTATTTCACTGCATTTTCTAGAATGAATGCAACTTAAACTGTAGTTTAATTTACAGACTAATAATTAAATTTCCAAATCTTATATGATTGCTTATTATTGAGTCTTGCCTTTAACCAAAGAGCTTATTTCGCGAATCCACCTATAAATAAGTGCTCATTTCGCTCAAATGGTTTCGACATCTAAAACTCAGCAATGCTTCATTTCAGAATATTTCTAAAATTTTTCTCCAATTGTTTAGCCAACACAGTTGTAGTTGTAAATATTATTCTGATTCCATTTTTGAGGAGTTAATGTTTCAGATATTATGTAGTATCGAATTATGTCTTTAGTACGTGCCTTTGTAAATAACACGCGAAGAAAGTGGGACAGGACAAGCACTAAGCCGGGAAAGATTATTCCTAAGCTCTTTGATTCCTCGGGAATCTGCAAATATTTAGTGATTACTTTTTCTGAAACGGATATCCAAGTAAAAACATGCTTGTTCAATGATTTGTCGACATAAGGAATAGCCCCCAAACTGTATTGGAAGTAAATGAAAACGGTTAACGGAAAATGCAAAAAGCTAAAAGGGTCAGGTCAAGTAGGCATGTTTGTATAGTTTTAAAATAGAATATGATACCAAAACGTACAAACAAATTTTGGGAGGGATACTGGTGTATTGAACCGTTATAGCTATTCCAGGTACTATGAGAAATTTATAAAAAAGATATGTTAACTTCTAGTCGCTGTTCCAGTAGTCATGAAAAGAACTGATGTTATGATTATTGAAAGAGATTTAATTTCCAGTATTTAGTAGCTGGTGACGCAGTTGTATTTGACTGCAATATCAAAAGAAATCAGTCGGTTCATGAGCTAACTGTTTTGATCTGATGATTTTGTATTAAACTAAGTTTCGTTACATAAAATATTTATTTTCTTTGGTTTTTTTGAAGGAAGACATGAGAACTTCAAGATCTGAAATCAGTATTTCGTCCACTTATTACACCCTATTTTTAAGTAACTATCGAAATATCGAATTTTTTTTTGTGCGGTAAAAAGGTTCGATAATTTATCCTATTTGTAATGAAACTAATGCATCTTCATAGAACAGCATTTCAGAGATGAAAATTTTGGTTTCAGGTTAAAAATTTTGCTCGCTCAAGAAAAAATTTCAATTTTTGATAGTCAAAATTTAATTGAAGCATTTCTTCCCTCCCAAATAGCACAAAGTGTTCAATATTTCTAAACCTTTACATTATTGTATAGTATTCAGAATATGATATCGTTTAAATATACGATAACGTCTTGCTAATAAGCTGGTACCCATCTGAAATCCGACACGAGATCCCCAAAATTCTGAATTTGGAGTATCGAGATGTCGGATTGTATGTAGCAAGGTATGACACTATCGACAGATACTTATTTAAAAGCACTGTCTGGTACTACAAACTCTGTCTGCGGTCGTATACATTATGAATTTTGAAAAATGGTATATGCAGAAAATTTTTGTAGCGTGTAAAGTTATAACCTGGAAAGCTGAGGCTTTTGGACTCTCTTCGCCCTGTCCCTCCACTATTTTCAGATGGAAAATATATTTTAAATCTAGCTATTTCATTTGTCTTTTGTACCAATCGAGCTATTCATTTGCAGAGAACAGGAAATGTATAGCGAATTAATTTCTTGAAAATTTGATACCATAACTGTTTCAGAATTCTGTTTAACCTATAGAAGAAAACTAGAAATTAAAATGTGCCGTCTACTAAATGAGTCTTTTGGTTTCTTAATTTTTTGCTTTCTGAATTACGATTTATAACTAAAATGATTGAAATCCAGATACTATGGAAACCCTGCTGATTAGCTAGCAATGGCGTAAATGCATCTCCCTACAGAAATGCTAAAATTGTTGGTTTTAACATTCTGGATTCTTGAAAAATTTATTGGAATATTTTCATTTAGAGAATGTTATCCCTTTGTACATTAATTATAAAGCTCCTATCTTATGTGTATTTCTTTTAGAACAGGCGCTGGAATCTATTTGACAAAGTTTAGTAATTTCCAGTAGACCCCCTACACTGAATTGTTCCTGGCATTGGTGAATTCGATATGCAGAGGCGTAAATCATGGTGAATCTTATTAATTCCCAATTACCCAAAATATATAATCTTCTTAAAAAAATTATTTTTCACGTCCATATTAAAATCCGTATTGATTCTATTGCCAGTCTTTCAAGGACAATTTAACGCTGAAAATCTGCATTTTAGATGAATTTACGATTTCTGTAAAATAATCAAGATACGATGGGGGTTGGGTTCGACACTGAGTGGGTCAGAACACTGAGGAGCAGACACTCATAACATTGTGGGGAGAGGGACACAAGGATGGGGGGGGAGACAAGGATGGGATGGGACACGAGTGATAGTTGAAACGCGAGATATTCTGTATATATGTTCGACGAAATGTTAAAATACATTTAAAGTTTTCTGTCATTTAAATTTAGCTGCTATAAATTGATTAGATCCCAATCCTGGCTATGTT
This sequence comes from Araneus ventricosus, assembly GCA_013235015.1. Taxonomy (NCBI): domain Eukaryota; kingdom Metazoa; phylum Arthropoda; class Arachnida; order Araneae; family Araneidae; genus Araneus; species Araneus ventricosus. The sequence continues at coordinate 3,825 of BGPR01032967.1, read as the reverse complement.
AAAGTTAATACAGAGAAAGTAAAACTGCGCTTTCAGAGAGCTAAAGAATCTGATTTCAACTAATCTTGAATCCACAGATTTATTCAATCATATACTTTTTTTCAAAAATATCGTCAGTTTTTGAATGAGTTCTTTCAACGACTGCCGTTAGAGATAATTTCAGACTAAGATTTTACACTATTCTGCGTAGAAAGTAAATTCATGTGTGTAAGATCAGAGAAATTTGAACAATGTCATAGGGTGTTGAATTGGTAATCGTCATAGGTGTAAAAACGCGGAGTAAATTGTAAAACGATGCGAGATTTTACGAAAGAAAATTATCCTTGTATGCCGAGTCTGGATAATTGGCATGGTGGCCAACACTGACGTGGAAAAACTTAGTAACTTGGCTGTTTGTAGCATGTCTTATGCTAGTTCAGTAGTGTTCGTCGTAAAGGAGTCGTATGTGACGAATAAAAGTCCCGGTATGTTGTGATGAAATGACGAATTTTTTCGAAGTATACAGTGCGAAGGAAAAATAATTCATGGTGATATATAAAAGGTAAATTATGTGTGCGGCTTGTGGAGTGAAAATATTGTGAGGTGTGAATATCCTGTGTCACCGTATTGTTCGGCGTAAGAAGAGGAAATGGTGTATTGTGGAGGTGTGCAAGTTCAAAATGGTGTTTGTAGTCCTGTGCGGCGTGTGTAGTGAAAATGTATTTATAGAGGTGTCTGGCATGGGTGTGAATGATTTGTCATTGTGTTGTGTAGCATATGAAGTGAAAAGGTGTCTATATTGGCTTGTGGCGTTCAATTGTTTGCGATGAATGGGGTATGAAAATGGTATTTGAAGTGTTGCGTGTGGTATGAGAATAGTATTTGTAGTGTGACGTTTTGGCATGAGAATTGTATTTGTGGTGTGACGTATGGTGAAAATGGTATTTGTGGTGTGATGTATGGTGAAAATGGTATTTGTGGTGTGATGTATGGTGAAAATGGTATTTGTGGTGTGATGTATGGTGAAAATGGTATTTGTGGTGTGATGTATGGTGAAAATGGTATTTGTGGTGTGATGTATGGTGAAAATGGTATTTGTGGTGTGA
>BGPR01032966.1:0-17230 GCA_013235015.1 Araneus ventricosus | reverse complement strand
AAAATACTATCAGCTGCAATTAATCTCTTACTAATTCTTATGTTCCTTTCACCTAAAATTTCTGAAATGTAATCCGAACCAATCAAAACATGAATCCTCTCAGAGGTACTATTATCTGCTAACTCGATTCCTTTTTCCAACGCAATGTTTCTAATAAACTGCGATGGAATCCGAATTTTTGCTGAAGTGATCGAATCAATAACAACCGCTTGTATTTTAATATTCCGAGTAGTGCGTTGCACATTTTGCAAAGTTATTTCGACTATATCATAAATGCGTTTCTCGGCGGTTTCACTCCCAAACGTGTAAATAACTAACGCTTCTTTATTAATAACCTTCAAATCCAATAGCTCAACTACTCTCAAGATAAAAGATTTATTTGCGCCCCCATCTAACATACAACGCAATTGAATATTCTTTCCTGGTTTTGTTTTCACTAAAGCCGAAAATGTTTGTAATAAAATCGAACCGGAAACGCTATTTTTTCTTTTATTTTCTTTAGCAGAAAGAGAAACCATAGTTGCAGTAGAATTACCGTTTTCTCTGGGGTTTAAATTCCCTGCCTCAACTGGCGCCGAAATATTCTTACTTTCGCTTTGCTCATTTTCGCAAATTAAAGAATTATGTGAAAAGGAACCACAGTATTTACATTTTTGATAATTGCTATTACAGAATTTTCTTATATGATTTTGAAAACAGATGAAACATTTCCCTTTTGCCATTAACGATTTTTTCTTTTCATAAACACTTTGTGAGCAATCATGACTCATATGATTTTGAAGGCAGAAAATACATTTTTGATTACTCATCAATCTGTCAGCTGAAGAAGGATTAAAGTTTCTCTTTGGATTAAACTTCCGGTTTGATTCATGCTTATGATAATACGAATTCTTCTCATCTACTTGCGTAGCTAAAACAGCCGCGCTAGATTTATTGCCTAAATAATCATTCCTTTTAGTATTCGAATAATGATATCTATTTTGGTAACCTTGATCCGTTTTATTTCTAAATGAACATTCTTTTACATTAGGATTTTTAGGATTAGCTAATAATAACGAAGCTTCCCTGCATTCTACTTCCTTTCTTATGAATTCTACCAAGTTAGTGATATCAAATAATTCGTCTGTTTTACGTTGACGATTATAATTTAAATTTAATTCTTCTAGTAACTTTTGCAGAATTACGGGACACAATAAGTTACCATATGTGCCTGTAGCTACACCTAACGATTGCAATGATCTAATTTGTGTTTCTATCGCATCGTACATTTTTCTTAAACCTATTACATTGAAACATGATTTAACTGAATCTATTAATAACAGTTTATGCATATGCGATGATATAATTATGTCTGTTCGACCAAACCGTTCTTTTAATAGTTTTATCGATGTATCATAATTTTGATCGGTGAGAGAAAATCCCGAAACTGCATTTAATGCAATTCCTCCGGGATAAGTTTTTAGATACGTAAACTTTTCAATTTTAGTTAATGAATCATTCTTATGAATCGCGACTCCAAATTCCAAAAATCTAGAAAATGACTACAATCACCATGAAAGGTTTGTATGTTTAACTTTGGTAGCTTAACACTTTTTGTTTCGTTTCTGGAGAGAATAATAGTATCCGTATTATCTGCGCTTTGACTGTTCGTATTGATTTGCGGTCTATCACACACTAATTCTATTTGCCTCTGTAATTTCGATTTTAAGTCAATACCTTTATCTTTATACTCTTCGCTCGACGCTATTTCAGCTGCCATTTCGCTTATTTCGATTTTTAATTGCACACTTTCATCAGCCTTAATTAATTCATTCAATTTTTCTGTGAGCTGAGACTTTAAGCTCAGAAGCTCATCTAGTTTTGCTTCTTTAGTATATCCTGCAGCAATTTCCTTACCCAAGGTAGTTTCTATTTTCGTTAAGTGTTTAGTAAAGGAAATTCTTAAACCTTTCCGTTTTTCTTTTAACCTTTCAAGTTCCATTTTTAAAACTAAGCAATTCAATAAATTTGAACAAAGAAAAACTGTACCTACCTCGATTCTCAGCTCCTCACTATGTGACGGAATTCTCATCAACAATAATCCAGGTAAAAAATGTGATCGTTTCCCAAATATATTCTACAATATATTCCAAAACTTTTACTTTCTTAAAGTTCACAAGATCACGTCCGGGTCACCAAATGTAGTGGCTTTCCATGTGTGTGATATGATATTCAATTCAATGATAATCCAGTTTGTCTTTTTTCGATTTATTCACGGCACACACACATATAAACACCATTACGACAGAAACATATAAAATATAAATATCACATAGCTTAGAGCTCGATTAAAGCCACACCCGCCTGGGGGCAGGGTCAGAAGGTATCTGAGGTTGAATCCCTTCGGGCGTGGGGATGAAAGTTCTATTTTTCCCTTTTCTAGGGATTGCTGTAGCTAAGTTGCCACAAAGCTTGTGGCAAGCTTGCTGCAAGTTCGTTCCATGGTGACTTCGAAGCTTTCGTTAACTTGCTGCAAGCTTGCACTCTTGTCATGACAAATTTGTGGCAAGCTTGCTGCAAACTAATATTGCTATCTGGGATGTAATCCAAATTTTTTTCAATAAATTATTTTCTTTAATTTTTTATTCCTAATAGCTGCTGTTTCAGTCACATTTCAATTTTCAAAAATGCGTATTTAATCCGTGCAAATAAGTATCTTTAATAAAAATGAAATGTTTTATCATATTTTTTTACACTGTGCAGGATGGCAATGAAGGTGCTCACGAATCTGGGGTAATCTAATCTAAATCATTTCTAAGCTTGAATCTAAACCATTTGAAATTCTCCATCCCAACTCCTACAGCAGTTTTGAAGAATTTATGGTTAATAACAGTTGAGAAGAATTTCTAGTGAACTCAATTTACCTTCGGTCGGGTACAAATGCTAGCACGTTCGGGCGCAACTCATTTGTGAGATTAAAGGCTAAATTTTTTCTTAGGGTTAAGGAAAAGCTTAGAAAACGGAACTATTCGGTCATACAAAGCTAAATTTGCGTTTTTAAATAACTTTTTGCTGCATTTCCTTGCTATTTCAACTAACAAAATGTCCAAGAATTCAGGAGGGAGTTGACGTTTGTTTTCCTGTAAGGTTCCTCAGCAATGACAACTGTTGGCGTTGAGAGCTTGAAATAATTCGACATTTTTGAAACAATATATTGGAAATAACGATCAATATCATTGAATTAGGGGCTGGGACACAGGTATACGAACTTCTGTAGGTATGTAAAAAGACATATTGAGAAAAATGTGGGAAATCAAAAATACAAACGCAATCGGGCGCAACTCATTTGACAGATTAACGTGTCCCTCACGTACATCAAAAGAGCACTAGAGGAAAAAACCACGATACCTTAGTGTGAGTGGTAGGTTGCCAGGAAGCTACTAGAGGTTCCACCCCTTTCTCGGTATCTTCACTTTCGCACAAAAAATATGGGTGCTTCATCTCACAGATTAGATGCGCCCGACGGAAGGTTTATTGTGATTAGTGGCTTAGAATGAATTTTAATGATTTAGTAATTATGACAAGAATATATTTTACTATTTTCAGCGCTTTTCAATCAATTAGAACAGAAATCCATGTCCTTTTAATCGCCTGTTGTGTGAATTATTCTTATCTCTCCTGATTTGCAACAGCAAGCTTCAGGGTAGGTATGCCTTCTGTAACTGCTAGTGGTCGATGAGAACGACTGCTTACAAGATTTTTGTTTTTTATATGAAGAGTCAACAACAATGTCAGTTAGAAAGACCCCCTTAATCTAAGGACTTCCTGTTATTTTCTTTTGTGCATCAAGGTGATGTAGACCAATGGTTGGGGATTTGAATTCGGAATTAATTATGGGAAAGCTGGGAATTGTTTTAATCCCTTCAGTTTAAGTCTGGAGTGAACATACTAAGTTGGAACATACTAAGGTGAGCTTTAGCCGCTCAGTACAGTTTTGTAGTAAGAAAATATGTTTTTAAAAAATTAAGTTAGCAATATCTCAAAAACACACACACACACAACTGATGCTATCAAAAAGACTGCTGGTATAAATTTGTAGATATTCAAATTCTGAGCAAAATGAATACTTACACTTATTATATCCATTGAAAATTATCTCACAACTCTATCTCAAAGTTTTGCCTTAATCAATCGCTAATTAAAGCCTGAAACAAAAACGGACCAAAGGTTAAAAGAGTAAGCTTCACCGATGGTCGGAAGAGTGATGAAAACAACGATATTCCATTTAGCAGTTATGATTTAATACATCTGAAGTACCATTAAATACATTAAAATATTTTAGATCAATTTAATTTTTTTTATTTTGTTGTATTCCTACTACAAATCTGTACTCAGCTGCTAAAGCTACCCTAGCAAGAGGAGGAAAACTTAATATTTTCATTTCAGACCTAAACTCGAATCGACTAAAACCATTTCCAGCTTTCCTCTAATTGATTCCGATTTCAAATCCCCAACCACTCGGCTATTTGGCAAATCCACTCCAAAGTTGAACCTGCAGGCATGCATGGAGAGAGTGTTCATGTGCAGCTGCTGTAAAAAAAGAGTCGGAGACGCTAAACTGAAATTATTTTTTTGTTAGTGATTTTTGAAAAAGGCGAAATCTCAAAGAATCCCATGTTTCTTCGCAGTCCTTACCCCCATACAGGCTATCAAAAATTTCTGTCCTGCTTCCATCGACATCATCTTGGCACGCATTTTCATCACGGTAAATATTCATAACTTGTTGCAGAACACAACTGATCAGAATATTGAAAAACTTCTTCCCTTATCTGAAAAGAGAGTATGCGGTATCGCAACCACTGAACGCGTGAAGAAACAAAATCTTGCCTCTTCATGTGTAGAGCAATCTTCAGAGTTGTTGCATAATATAAAGCATCTTCTGCCTTACGTCTCCCAAGCTTCAAGAAGAAAATGTTTCAATGAAGAAAAGTAGTAGATGCCGTCATTATTAACAAGAGGCCAATAAAATCATGGTTTGAATCAATGATTTGTGGACTTTCAATTGAATTTAGTTTAGTTATTATTAACGTCCTCTTTGAAGCAACAAGGGGGTTACTTTGGACGGACCGCGTAATTTCGAACCGCCCTCTGAACCCTCCGGTCAAGAAAGCCAAGCCCTAGTCACTAGGACACCGTGGCCGGGCTATCGATTGAATTCGATATGCAAAAGCGTTTAACGCGAAGTCATTGCGAAGTTCGCTTCCTAATATTTCCTCACACCTCTTTTTCAGAAGTATTTATGAATGACATTCATGACAGTAGTGGCGATTTTGAAGACAACTAAAAGTACGGGGATGTACAGGCGGTAGATAGCAAATTTTAAAATTCTTGTTACAAAATGGTAAGTCTGGGATGCTCTGAACAAATTGGGACAGAGAATTAAAAGCTAAGAGTTGAAAGTTATTAAATTAAATAATAATTTAATTTAACAACTTTGTGAGAGGGCGACCGCCCCCTATTTGCCGCCATTGATTCATGAAGTTACAATATTGAGTTCAAAATAACAGTTTATCAGATATTTCTCATCTCTATAACTAACAAACGCAATTGTGGTTTCTTCACACAGGCGCTAGAGGTATTCTCTTCATGCTTCAAGACCCTAAGAGGCCTCAAAATCTATTCGACGTTCATTTCAGTGCTAAGGCGAGGCGGGGGGGGGGGGCAGTGGCCCCTACTTTTTGCTGGGAATATTAAATTTTTATTTCAGTTTAGCTGCCTAAAACTAAGGATTATTAAAAAAAGCAATAGTGTCCAGGAAAGTTAGCTAAATACAGAAAGTTTGAGCTAAATTTTAAAGTTTTGTTTTCTGTCCCTATACTTCCAGGTACATTTCGATGTCTATAAAAGTTTTGCCCCTTACTTTTTCAACCCAATTTCCGCCACTGGCGGGTATACTACCCTCCTAAGCTTTAAAGGCGTATCTCAATTTTTGTTTTAATTTTCTAATTTTTCCTACTTAGTAATGTTTGTCAAATGCCCAATATTATTCCTAAGCAAAAAGGCCTTATTTCATTAAGAAATAGCAGAAAACCACTAAAGAAAAAATTCATATTTCAAAAAACTAGCGCAATGTACATTTACTAAAATGTCTATAGCCAAAAGTTATAGTTTTCTTATATACGCCTTTTAGGCTAAGGACGGCAGTATAGTTCGGGACTTCAAAACAATTTTATGACAGTGACCTCAAATTGTCAAAATCCGTCACTACACAAATGAGCAGTATTACAAAAAAAATCCTTGCTTCCATTCGGTATCTGATGTTAAATTTCTTCCAAATTAGCTGGATTAAATTAGTAGCATTTTATATCTATTGAATAAGTTTAGAATGAAATATAACTAGATTTTAAGCGAGAGCCGATAAGAATTGGTGTATAATTGTCTGCACCCTTGTTTTCCAATTCACTCTGATGCATAGACCTAAAAGTACACGCTACGATTTTGTTTCTTTCATTTTAAGGATAATTTATGTTTATCTGAATAATTTATTCATAAAAGTACAAAATTAAAAATATGATCAGGATGTGTTCGAACATAAAAGCTACGTAATTTGGGAACATTATAGCATGGAAAGGAAATTTACGTCGAGAAAGTAATTGAGAACTGATTGGTCGAGTATGAATCTGTTGATATCGAATGATCTGCATATTTAGCAACACAGAATTGGAGGCAAGAACCAACGCCTCTCTTCTTCGAAATGTTGCATTATGACTTAACATAAATATTCTGTAAAATTTACACAACGCAATGTTATGGACAAGTTTTCTGTTTTGTTTACACACATTAAAAACCTTGACTTTATTTGCATGACCTTTGAAGATTCCATTGACTTAGCATTACACTGGAATTACGTAGGTAGGCCATTTAAATGTAAATAAACAAAACAGAAAACTCGTCCATAAATGCATTATTTTAAAAATTTTAAATGCTTTCAGATTTGAGATAAACCTTGCGAATAGCATTTTTCTTATCAAGTAGAATATATTCTGTTGTTATGTTTGATCAACATGAATTTTTGGACATAGAGCCTTCCAACACCTCTCTGCCTGTAGCCACTGCAGTTATCATACAGCCTTTTATTAATATAATATCTAATCTAATAGCCTTTTATTAATCTAAATTTCTGACAATAACTGCCAGATGATGAATAATGTAATACTATAAAGCCCCAGTGCGCTATTCAAGGGAAAGCTCCAAAACGACATGCTAACAAGAACACTTTCTTTCGAATCTTTATTTAAAATGCTATGAACAAACTATTGTATGATCATTTTATTGTATTTTTATATTTATCATGACAAAGAATAATAATAAATTCTAAAATGTCAGAAACTCGTACGAAACTTTTACTCATTCAACTTTCCCTTCTCCCACAAAATGATTCAGATTTTTATTGGGTTGTTGAACTTAAATACTCAGCGAAGCGTCTGCAAAAAATAGCAAAGACAATTTATTGATGTGAATGTATTTACAATGCCTCTGTGAATACAATATTTGATGTCAGAATGCAATAAACTTTTTTTGTCATATTCGGTAGTTGATAAAATATTATTAGATTTAGTGACTGTTGGCGTTTCTACATAGATTAGGTGGCTCTTGTAAAATAGAAAAAAAAGTGTCAGGTAGCTGTTGTTTTTCATATTTTTAATATAAGAAATATACCAGCTTTTAATATATATTTTGTTATTTTTAATATAATATTAACACAAATGATATATAATCAACTAAAATCGGTTATGTAGCCTCTTTGGGACGCCATAATCTTATTCCTGCTAGGGATAACAGTAGCCATCAAAGAAAGGGGTCTTGATTCGTTTAAATACTTTTAATTAAACACAAAAGGACACAACATACAGGGACAAACATTAAGGACAAAACACTTCATTACATATAAAATAAACAATCACTTGGGGGAGAACACCATGTTTACTCGTCGACTCCAGATCATGGACTGCCGTCTCCTCCAACGGCCGCTAAGTGGCGAGCTCGGAAAACAGTGCGGTTACAGTTATTTTTATTTTTTTAAATTAAAAAAGTTTCGTCCTTTTCACACGGCCACTCACCTTGATTTTTTTTTACAAAATGTCAATCACATCTTCAACAATAACTTCACTAGCTTTATGAAGGTTAGCATGGGATTGTCCATTGAGCCTTATCTGTCCCATTGAGCTGCATAAATAATTCTTGAGACGCTTTAACGCAGAAAAGCTCTTCTCTACTAAACTTGTCGTCACAAGAATCGTCCCAAATATTTGAAGAATTGCCATAACCGGAAAGAAGGACCTATCACATTATTCGGGAGTTTCAGCAGTTGCTCGCCATATTTCAATTCTAATTTTAATTGAAGCTCGGAACTTTTTAAAAAAAACCTGTTGTACTTAAAAGCTCTATGAATAGTATCTTTGCCGTTTTGGATTACATTCTTCGATGATATAAGGACTTCCGAGGTAAGATCCCATAAAAATCTGGGTTAATCCTTGTTCGGAGAGAAAATAATCAACTATAAATATCACTCCTTTAAAATATTCTTATGTATCGCTTGAAGGAACATTTTGTCTATTTGTTTGCTTGCTACATGTTCTAGGAACTTTGGTTTCAATGTTAACATCGTCAGATACACTCGTGTCCAAAGTAGAGCATAATTCGCAAAACGCAAACTGTTTGGAGTTAATACGGGTACAATGGTTCAAAACCAGTTGTGGAGAATCGTGGGACCTACAATCATAGGAACTCATATCTTAAGTGAAGATTCGGTCACGAGGGCAATTAGGGAAACAACCAGAAAGTAAAGAAGATGAAATGATTTGGACTCGCTCCTTTTTACAGAAACATGATAATGATTTGTGTTGTTGTTGATGATCCCCGAAGATCAGCAGAGCTATATCAGGCTCATGAGCCTGTGCACCCTGAAGAAATCCAAAGTCAATATAGGATAATGATTTGTAAGTTTCATCAATGGTTTTGTTTGCTGGGCGCAGTACCTACATGGATTTTCGTGAAAATAGCACGTATATTCGGGAGATAAAAATGCTTTTTTAAATCCGCCAGTTTTTTCGAACTTTTTTTGATTATAAAATTAATAATTTCGATCCAAATTACACGAATCTCAAAGAATATGTGACAATATACTAGCGGAGCATTATATTATCAAAAGTAAATACTTTGAGTGTTCAAAGAGATATGAGTATTTGTAGTAAATAATTTCTGGCTGTGTGTGTACATATGCAAAACATAGTATCATTTTTCTTTCATGATTTCGAAGCCAGATATATAAGGCAGCCTATACAAAAATTCAAGTTGAATACGGTTACGATTCAGAAAGATATCGGCATTGCAACGAGCTGAATTTCAATTTGGTCATTTTCACTAAAATGTTGTTTTTTACAGTCTCGGGGTGATAAAAATTAGAAAGTGCAACAAATGTCCTAATATTTTTGTTCATATAGTATGATTTAAGTTTTAAGAAAGCTATTCAATACGTTTATATTAAAATCGTTTTATTATTTAACTCTCATTTTTCAATTAATATAAAACAAAAGTCCCCTCCGTGGACGTCCCTACACATGAAATTCAAAATAATATTTAAATACAAATAATATTCTTAAAATAATATTTTTTTTAAAAAATTGCATTTTTTTTTAATATTAACTAGTTTAAAGTCTAGTTAAGGTCTACCCTAACATTTTTTAAAATTATTTTTACTTGGTTATTAATTTTTACACTTTGTCCCCAGTCAAATACGTCTGTCTTCGTAGACAAAGAAAATAACTTTAAAAAATATCATAAATGGTAGCTCATGTCAAATTATCATGAAAGAGCTTATAAGAGAGGCAGACAATTTGTTCTTTAAGGACAAATTTTCGTTCTAATGCGGATTTATTGAATATATTCCAATTTATTAGTTCTATTTACAGTTCGGTAAAGTTCTCAGCGTCCACTCCGTGGACATCATAAATAAGCTAAGAAAAATCTAATTTATAATTAAAATACAAAATTTTGATAGGTTTAGCATCGAATTTAACAAAAATAAGTGTACCACTTTAGCCACGTAAATAATAATATATAAGATTAATAAAGAATAATATATAAGATTATAAAATTAAAAAATTCTAGATTTTAAATTATTGATCAAAATTTAATGATAATTACGAAGTTTTATTGTAATAACCCATCTTGAATTTTTATCATAGAACATCTTTACCAATAATAAAAGCGAATGCGCACGCGTAATGATTTTTAAATTGTCTTTTCAATGATACCAATTTAGCTCTATCGTACAGTTTTTCCTTAATTTTAACAAATTTTCGAAAATATTTTTAAATATGATTTGCATAATACTTTGTTATTGTTATAATGAAAGTCAAACCGATTTCATTGTTTCATCAAATATTTAATTGCATGTTTTTCCTGAAAGAATTTTTCCCAGTTTTTGCATATACCGACTTAAAAACAGTTTATCTTTTAAATGATGCAGTTTTACTACTTACCCATTTATTATATTTACCCATTTGTCTCTATTTTATTATCCGTCTGTGTGCAAGCGATAGGTGGCAAAACAACAAAACTAGGTTCTATTCATAATAATTCATCTATTTATGTATAAAAATGGATGTAGAAGACGACTGTAAGACAGGAGGGGGATAAAGACCACGGAAATGCCCGTTGTGCCTTTAGAAAAGAGAGGAGGAGACCGAAGATCAGGGGCATTTGAGCCAAAAAAAGAACGCTGTGATCTCTTTCATAAATACATTCAAGTGCATTGAACTTCATGACCGTTGGAATAAGACTTAAGTGAAAAATTACAACCAGCATATTTGGCTACAACCAGCCAAATGGCATATTTACAACTCCTATACCCAAGAGGAGTCACCCACAGTTAGTCTCTGGTACTTCAAAACCCCATTCAACATCGGAGCCATTATTGGTCTCGACTAGTGTTGATATTCGCTGTAAATGATTGGAAATGAATGAGATAATCAAAGCAGCGAAAATTGACGAAGACAAGCAGATATTTATATTTGAATCCACGCTACATAAAAAGCGAGCTGCAGCTTTTTTCTCTTTGAAGAAAAAAGAGGGAGGACCTACTTACTTAACGCTTCGACTGTTGAAAAAACTTCTCATAGCCAAAACTACTTGTCCAGTCGACATTTTATAGTAGATAGCTGTACCTATATAACTTCACCATTGAAAAATCCCTTGACCAACAATAACGAATTCATATGCCTTGAGTGGACATAAATTTCCAAAGGCTTCCTATGAAATTTCATGAGCTTTGTTTCACAGGTTATAGCGATTTCATAGGTGTTACAGTCCTCAGATGTATGGCTGATGGGCGTGGAGATTATACTACACTGAAGTTTATGCTTCACTGTTGTTGGCTAAGCATGACCCCAGGCACCCTAAGATAGAATTTCCAATCCTGAGTATTCTTTTATTCCACTCGACCGCGTGCTTGCGCGAATTGAAAAGAAAATGAAAGAAATTGAGTCCATTGTTGAACCAAGTCATCTTGAAGAAATTCTTTCAGAAAGTGGGGCAATTTTCAAGCTAGGGAGAGATTATTTCGATTATGATTGGAAGAAAATAGCAGCATTTTCATAAAACAACCACCAAGATGGCATTTCATATTCGTCCCGCGCGACAAAGAGGTCTTTTTATAACGAAAGAAAATAATAAAATATTGGTGCAAGGAGAGCCTTTTTATAGATCTGAGGCAGGTGAAAGAAAATAAGTCGTGTAGAGAGGGGAAAATATCAGGACCAGTAAACTTAGAGCCATGACTCCAAGCTTAATCGTGAGCCCCCTAAAACTTCATGATGTACAAAATTATTGACAATGTATTTTGAACCGAATTGAGAGAGTGTCGACAAATAGGTTTTCTACAGCAACATTTTACAATCAAAAGCTCAAGAGCAGGAAGATTGGAAAGGAAATCCCCAGGAAAACACAAATAATATTTCATGCGAGCTTGGAGAAAATGTAGCCTTAATCTTTTCTTAATGATTGAATCTATCTTTTATGGTAAAAATATATACCTCCGTATTTCAATACGAAAAATTCCAATAGAAGTCGAAGTAATAACGACACAATAAAAATTTACAAAATTAAAAAACAATCATTGAAACAGTAACGCGCAAATGCAGCAGCAACCATTTTTTTTTGGTCTTTAAGGTTAGGTTATATTAATGTCCCGTTTCGAAGCAACACGAAGGCTATTTAGGGACGGACCTCGTAATTTTGAACCGCGGTCAGATGACGAGGACGACGCCTGAGCTGGCGCCCCCTCTCTAAGCTTCCGCGCCACACCAGCGGGAGGGCGTTTGGCCACTACGTATGATTTGGCGTGTGACAGGCCCCACACAAGGCGAATCTTCAGTGGAATTGGGTTTCGAGCCTGGGACCCTCCGGTTCCGAGGTCAAGGCCTTACCATTAGGCCACTGCGGCCTCTTTTTGGTCTTTAATTTTTCTTTTGTGATTTTTCTCTTTATCCTTATTTCAATAGTATTTTGCGAAAATTATTCTGTCTCGCATTTTCTACTCAATTTGGCATATTAATTTAGATTCAAGATTGTTGCAAAACTGGCCATATCCAAAAACGAGCTGAAGAACTGGCCATCTCCAAAAAAACCTTAAAGAACTTCCCCTCTTCATGCCTCATTACCATAAATTTAATTTTGAATCACACTTCCCACGTGCCTCGAATGCCATGCAGTCTTTTTTTAAATCTCACTGTGGCTAGATGTGACAGAAAATCCACTTTCATGAAGAATTTTCTGTTTTGGAGATGGCCAGTTTTGCAGCTACACGACTCAATTCTAAAACGTACAGCTGATGTCATTTACCTTTCATTCTGTTCCTTGTAGCTTTCGACGTGCTATTAACTTGAATATTCACTTATAATAAATAATAGACTAACTGACGTTATACGAGTCACAATTTGAATTTGCCGGTAAGTAATGAAAGTGTCCATCAAATCAGATATCCATACGTCAACGCCTATGTACAAAATGCAGGAATTCTATAGAATTACTAGAGGGTTCATGGAAGTATGAAGTGATTAAGTCGCCCCACAATTTCTAGACATTTTATAAGACACCTAAAGGAGACAATCATTTGTTCAGACTGTTCAAATGAACACTCTTAACAAACTTTAGTTTTTATCGATTTAGAATTGAAGAAGAAATTTTAGAACACTGTATACAAGATAATAATTCTTTTTATGTGCCAGCGACTTACTGAAAGTTGGAGAAGTTGCTGACCAAGAAATAATTCGATTGTTCGGTCCATAGTAGCGGCAAAGGGTTCTCGAAGTTCGTTTGCAAGTTTAATCATGAAATTGGAAAGCTTCTGTATTAAAAACCAGTTAAGCGCGAGTTAAAATTAGGCACTTTTCCATTTAGCGCAAATTATTATTAGGCACTTTTCCATTTGTCAAACAGCAAGCAAAATGGGAACCCAAATCTTCAAGTACAGCAACTTTAAACTGAGAAACCTGTATTTCACAGCGTAGATTACTATATTTGGTACATTTTGGTGAAACATGTATTTCACAGCGTAGATTTCAATATTTGGCTCAGTTTGGTGAAACCTGTATTTCACAGCATAGATTGCTATATTTGGCACATTTTGGTGGCTGTCACACTGACGAGATCTGACATTTCATACCAAAGCAACTACTGCTGTCAAACGAACGGAAAAAGAAGTATATCAAATAGAATTTATATATTTTACTGGTCTCTTTCTGTAGAAAAAAATCATGTATTTTTCTTTTATTTTGTGTTTCTCAAATTTTTAAATACATTTTTAAAATAAAAGTCCTTTTTTTACTCTAGTTTACTAAGTAAGAAAATTACTTACTTACTAGTAAAGTACTTTCTAGTTTTCACAGGGTGGCTACAGAAACTGTGAAAAAAATTTCCCTGACTAAACTTACAACATTTCCCTGATTTACGGCTACTAATTATATTTGCTTCCTGGCTTTCTGCCTATTCAGAATCACTGTATGTGTACAATATACATTATTAAAAACACTTTTACTAGTTATTTAATATGAAAAAATATTTTTATGAAATTTATTTTTTTAAAAAATGGATATGAACATCCTAAAAAATCTATTAAAACAGTATATTACATTTCTTATATGTAAAAAATACTGGAAATTTTAACAAAATATATTGCTTCTAAAACTGCACAAGAATTCTAAGAAACATTAAAACTACTATTTGAAACACAAGTTAAATTATGTTAACAGTAAAGGTTATTATGAATTTTGCTCAAAACTTGAAAACAGTTCAATAACTAATTAGTGCTCTTTTCATGAGTAACAGAATAATATGTTGCAGCATTAATATAAAAATAGTATACATTACCTAATAATATATATTTTAGCAAAGATTTCAACAAGAGAAACTGCCAAAATATTCTTCAAATCTTTATTCTTTAACAAATCATAAGAGAAAATTGTCTCTAATCAAAACTTATGCTTTTATAAATGAATGTAAGTTTTTTACAAATAATATGATGACATAAGATACTAATTTATAGATATTAATTCAAGTAACTATTAATTTCCCTGATTTTTAGATATTTTTACGAATTTCCTGACTTTTCCCAGATATCCATTTAGGTTCTGCCACCAACCTGTTTTATAACATCAGGTACTTGATAAAATCCTTGGATAAATATATTTAAATAAAAGATCCTTCATACTTTTGCCAAGAGTATTACAATAAACACGAACTGGCTAGAATCACATGTATTCCGTCGCCAAATGTTCGCCAAACCTAAATTTTTTCAAGCGAATTCCAAATTTGATTATTAGATTTGATTGTTATCAGTTAGCAGAAGAAACGACTAAGTCTCGTGTTCTGAATCGACCGATGTACCAATTTCAGATTTTTGAAGTTTAATCTTCTCTTATCTAACATCATAATTTGTTATTAAAATTATTATTTACAATATTAAGAGGGAAAACAGAAGGATACTTAGGGTCTCAGAACATTCTGGTAGATACTTACATTTTATACATTGCTGGAAAAATTTAATTTCGTCTATCAGAATATTAAAAAATAAATTTTTGAATTGATATGATTTACAGCAGATATATTCTTGAAGTTAAACATAAAATAATGGAACCTATGTACAAAAGAATAACATAAGAACTGTTTCACAAATACTGCAGAATATCAAACATATATATAGTATTATTGAAAATATAGAAATGTTATAACAACATAAAGGAAAAAATAATAAATAACTAGTGACCACACAAAATACTTCATATATTTCATACAAGAACAAGAAATAATGACAAATTGAAAAAAATATACAGTAGGTCCCCGGTAATCCGGACGTGGTACATGGACGTCGGATTAGCGGATTTCCAACTAGCGAGGTTTTTAAATAATAACGTAAAATACTTTTTCAAAAATTGTATCTATAGGTCCTATGATTTGTATGAACTAACTGTATGGATAAATTGAATGAACATCATACAGTACGAACATGATATGTACAACATAATTACTATAAGTAAGTGAATGAACATAATCAATGTCAAAAAAAGTCAGAGATTTTTGCGCGGTCTTCAATTTTAATTCAAATGCCGGTCTCTTAAACGTCAGGAGCATATTTTCGTGTCTTCAAAATTTTTGCTCTTCAGCCCTGTAATGAAGTGTGTTGAGTTCCACCACAGCCTCAGAATGAAATGTACGACGAGGTTTACAGGGTGACGTCGCCGTCATCATCATCTTCTGCATTACGTCTGATAATTTCGTTGTCTGTTAAAATTTCATTTCAAGGCAAACTGTCGTCAGCTCAGTATTTAGACATGGGTTCGTGTTTTGTAATTGGTTAATGGGTGATGCAAGCTGAATTTCATCGGTTTACATTTTCTTCAACTTCAGAATCAATAAATGGGAAGAAAATTTTAGTGATTCTAATGAATTCTATGATTTAGACTGAATTTATTGATCAGCAATGTAGACACAGATGCCCAACTGTTAGCAATACTAACACATATCGTTTAAATTTACATTTTCAGTCTTTTTTACAATTTCGTTGTGCACAGGATCATTGGGAGAATGTTCGTAAAAAGCAACATTCATCATTCTCATGGACCGTCCGGATTACAGGGTTTCCATTAGCACGTGTCGGATTACTGGGGTTCTAGTAGTAACAATTACTAAAACATTATTAAAAAAAATTGGAGCTAGTATATCAAAACTCACACACAGTGAAAAACACACATGAGAACTGAATTACATTATATTTAACAACTTATAAAATATAAGATTTAATTGATGCTTAAATATACACAGTTTTATTTATTTTAATCGTTGATTGTTGTTTTTTAAGTATAGAGACACGATGTTCTTATGCACAGCAATGAATTATGATTATGAATTTTTTTATTTATGTGTCAAATGATTTAAGCAAGATGAAAGGAATTAAATGTTTTGTTTTTAAAGTAATTACGATCTTCAAAGCTTTTACGATGAAGCCATTTCTATAATCTTCAGTTTAGATTATTTTCTCAAAAATAAACAGCAATTATTTGCAAAGACTTAAATAACAATCTCTCTGTATTTCTAATCTTAAAAAGAACCGAAGTTCTGATGTTTAATTATATAAAAAAGATTAAATAAAAAACAGCCTAAGAAGGTGCTGCAAATTTAAATGTGTTTCCGATTAAAATGACAAGAAAATTAAAATGTAATGGGTTTCAGGGATACGCCAATAAAATAAACAGTTCATTGTCGGCCGTTAGGGATTGCGTTCAGGATTCGTATAGTAGAAGCACCATTGCAATTTTTGGTACAGTCATCGCATTGCCGTGTAGAACTCACTGTGATTTGGCACTATCTTCCCTGCTGTGCAGAGAACACAATTGTCTTTCTTGTTACCCTCATTTCCCTTGCTGTGTAGAGATGCACCACAGCGGAGTTTAGCGAGACATCTCATTACAATGTCGAATCACCGCTGCCATTTTATATGCCATCTCCCTGATGTGTAGAAGACTGCTCTCTTTCTTATGTCAGCAGCTCCTTAGCTTTCTCGGTTCTACCTTTTCTTGTTTTTCCCTGATGCTCCACTTGTGGAGAGAAGAATCCCAGCACCTGCATCTTTTGAATCTTCTGTAACAACAGGCACTGTGACTTTGTCCAAGTTTTCTTCGGAGGCAAATCTTCA
>BGPR01032965.1:0-17231 GCA_013235015.1 Araneus ventricosus | reverse complement strand
ATGAAGATAGCGGCAGCCATTCGGTAGTTAAAAGGGTGGTAAGGGACATTAGTGGGCACCCCGTATATGACGCTTCCTCTTCACCATTGGTTGGAGCAGCGACATCACAGGGAATGCGGTGTGGTCACTCAAGCAAATTTCATGAAGTGACGTAGCCAGTGAAGACACCACATGTTTTACTCGTCATATAGTGATGAGTATGTAATTTGGATCTCATTCCGTTCACCGATTGGGTATGGAATCCGAAACAGATCACCAGTTTTGGTGTAAAGATCATGTACCAAAATTCACCGATTTAGCTTGCAAGTTTTCTTTTAGTAATCGCGTTCACATGAACACAAACAGACGGAGGGAGAAACAGTCAACAGATTGACAGATTTGGATGAAAATTTGCAGCAGATCTACAATTTTGGTGATAAAACCGTATGCCAAATTTCTTCAATATAACTAAGTAGCTTAGTTATAGTTACCGTATTCATACGTAAAAAGACAGACAGACTTCACTCGGACGGATTTCGTCTAAACTTTAATATGGTGGTCAGTGGCGGCTCGTCAGCTCATAAACAAGCAGTGCTGTGCTGCAAAAGTTTTACAGACCTAAGTTGTAGGAAATTTTGTGCTGATTATTTTGGTATATATATTGATGATTTACTAAAAATTGATAATTTTTGAATTATAAGCAAAAAACTGGGGGGGGGAGGAATTTTATGTATTTTGGATATAACTAAAATTCCAACAAAATTTATCGGTGGCAAACCTCAGATTCGTAATAAGCACCCGAAAAAACATACAGAAGTAAAAAATTACAACTCCTCCAGAATTGGATTTAAGAAAACGGCTTAACGACTGAGAAAAAGCGAAAGAAAGCCAAATGAGGAAGTCGCGCCAATCGTGAGCTGGGAAAAATGCAGCTCAAATGAATGCAATTTCAAGCGGAGAAAGGGTTGCTTTTCCCCCGCTTCGCGTTGCTCTTTGCGTTAATATCGGATCCGCAGGAGAGGCAAAACTTGATGCAGCTCTGCTCTGTCTCTCTTTTAAATCTTGACTGATTTTTCGTCTTCTTTTTACATTTTTTGTTACTTTTTTGCTATTCTCGTTGATCACTGAATTCTCAAAGTCGAAAAGTAAGCCAATTAGAATAAAAACGAAAATACAATCCTTTAAAATAATTTCAGTGGGGCTGCAGCTCTGCAACTCTTATGGACGAGCCGCCACTGATGGTGGTTTGGATGTCAAAACCCCATTTCAAATTTTATTTATGTAGTTGTTTGCGTCTTTGAGTTGCCGTGCTTACTTTAACCGTATACGAATTGTTGGAGAAGTTCGAGAGAAGATTAACAAAATTGCCAAATTTTTTGAACAACGTGTCAAAAGTGGAACTACTATAAACAAAAAGATACGTAATGAAATTGCCGAGCATTTTATAGATTTGTCCTATCTTGTCAGGAAATTTTCTAATGATTTAAAAGTTCTTAGACTTGAATTATATCAGGCAAATGAAAATACGGTAAATAAGGATATCTTGGTTCTAAAGACTAATATTAAAGACCTGGAAACTAGAAATAAAGTGCTTGAATCGAAATTAGCCGAACAAGATGATCTCTCGGAGTTGATGAACGATGCAGTTGCTAAAATTAAACAAGATAATGAGGCGATGTTGAAATCTGAACTTAAAGCTGTTGTTGAAACTGTCAATAAAATTAAGAAAGACCATAAATTAATGCTACAAGAAGAACTTAAAAGTAATTTAATCGAAAATAACAATAAGATGGTAGATGATTTAAAAACAAAGATTGAAAGCGTTAATTCAAAAACTTATGCCGATGTGGCAAAATATTTACTGAAAATTCCCCATTCCCAAGGTTTTCCCACTGAGGAATTCGTGTTGCTCCTTAAACCTCTTGGTAAGGATAAATCCGTCTATCACTCAAATAAAAACTTACTGGAGCATTATCATCCAAGGGCAATGCACCCAGGATAGCATCTATTAGTAAAGTATTTGGGGGAGGTGTTAAAATCATTACAGCTAACGAAACATATTTTGCAGCCATCAAAGTACTCCTTGAGAGCATGCAGGATATTACCGATGCATTTGAAATTACTAGAGCACAAAAACGCAAGCCTCAAGTGATAGTTTATAACATAAATAAGAAAATTCAAGCCGAAGAACTTTTGGAGGGTCTTCTCCAAAAGAACTGCTTCCTTCATGACGCAAATAATGTACCCCTTGTGAAGGTTGAATTTCCCAATCAGGCACGGAATAAGGAGTCCCGGCACTGGGTGGTCACGACTGGCCAGAGTATTTTTAAGGATCTTTGGTTGAAACAAGGCCTTTACTTCAATTGGATTAGGGTCCTTTTCACTGAGTTCATTGGTATTAGACAGTGCAGGACCTGCGGGGCCTTTGGCCACACGGCCAAATACTGTGACGATAGGGATAAGCCACCTATTTGCGAAAACTGAAGCATGCTTAAAACTGAAAATCATTCTTGCAGGGTGCCTAAATACAAAAATTGCATAATAACCAATGAAAAGTTCAAAAGGAACTGGCACACAATACACAGCGTGTTTGACAAGAGATGTAAATCTTATTTAAGGCAGAGAGATATCTTAGTCAAGCGAACCAATTATGGTAATTAGGCAACTCAGGGGAATGCAGATTAACGTAAACCACTCACAAATTGCGCACGTTTCTGCTTTACAAACAGCCATTGAGCTGGGTTTGGACTTCTTAACAATTCAAGAGCCTTACCTCATTAATGGGGAACCCTTAAACTCTTGCTCTAAGGGGAAAATTTACTGTTCTAAGTCTCATAAATCTTTAATTGTCATCTTAAATCCTGAACTCATAGCTTATACAAAGTTTAAAACTGACCATATCATCATTTTAGAGTTGCACTTGAAAAACCTTATTTTAAATATCAGCAGTGTTTACTTTCCTCCCCACTATAATATAGACGACTCAATAAATGAATTTTTAACATATGATTTTAATAGGTCCTTTAATATAATTACTGGTGATTTTAACTGTCGCTTCCAAACTTGGGGATATAATCTCGAAGACCATAGGGGAAGAAAATTTATGGAATTCTTAACTTTGAATAACCTCAACATCTGTAATATTAAGGAGCATGGGCCTACTTTTATATCAGATTGTTTAAAAACGGGGTATCCTGACTTAACTATTGTTTCTTCTGCACTTATTGATAAGGTTAAGCAATGGGGAATTCTGGACCGTCATTCCTTTAGCGACCATAGATATATTTACTTCAAGATGGACTTGGAATTTCAGCCTTCTACAGAGTTCTACTAAAAAACGGGTTACGGCTCAGGAAAATTTTTGAGAGGCCTTAAGCCGCATATTGAACCACTGACTCGTCATTTGAACTCTGTGCATTGCTTTGAAGATATTGATTCCTTCTTCGTCGAGTTTATAGATATTGTCAGTGAACTTGCTATAGGGATATTCAAGAAAAAGTCTAATAGGAGAAGGGGTGGCTTCAAATTTTGGAATGACGGTCTTAGGACACTTAGGAACACAACAAAAAAGTTATACAAAATTTTTAAAAGAAAGAAACAATCTGATTCCCCTGAGGCTGAGGTCCAGGCCGCGAGGGCTGATTATAATAGATCAAGGACCATTTATAAGAAACAACTTTTGATTGCCAAAAGAGAAAGTTGGGAACATTTTTGCAAGAACTACACTCAAACTTTTGGATCTATTTTTAAGATGGCTTTTGGAAAAAGCAAAAAGGTGGCAGAAATTCTGGTGAAACCAAATGACAAATCAGATGCCCCCATGAGAGAGAAAGTTGAAATGCTTTTGGAACACTTTTTTCCTTGGTCAACTAGCTCTTTAATGGATAATTATACTCCGGAACCGGAAGACTTCCAAGAATTCACTGAAAAAGAAATAGGTCTTGTTATTAACAATCTTAAGAAAGGAAAATCCCCTGGTCTGGACCGCCTGGATTATAGAATCTGGACACACATTTTTGGTATTTATCCTAAGTTTTTAACTGCAATTTTTAATTTATGTTTTAGATTTAATTACTTTCCAAGATCGCTTAGGAATGCCAAGGTAGTTTTCCTACAAAAATATGGCAAAACTTCTGAGCTGTGTAATGCCTACCGGCCAGTCTGTCTCCTCCCGACAATCGGCAAGATTCTTGAGAGACTCTTTCATTTAAGATTTGTCAAGCATCTTGAGGAGCTCAATATCATTCACGACAACACGACAATCAATTTGGATTTAGGGAGGGGAAAAGCTGTGAAATAGCTATTAACAACATTGTAACAAGATTAAAGGAAAACGCACAGTGCTTTGGTCTCTCTTGATATTAATTTGGCATTTGACAGCTTAGACTGGTCGGTTCTTTTTAGGACACTTGATTTTTATGGCATTGCCAAATGTTTTAGAAATTTTATATTTCATTACTTGGTTGACAGGAAAGTTGTTTTCGACGATGGCCTAACCAGGATCGAGAGAGTTTGCACCATGGGTTGTCCTCAAGGGTCTGTTATCTCCCCGTTCCTCTGGAATATTTACATTAATCCAATATTGAATCTAAATAGCGAAAAATTTCTAATACAAGCGTTCGCAGATGACCTGGCTCTGGTTTCACTGGCAGAACAAGACGTGAGTTGGAAACAAACACAAATGAAATATTGGAGAAGATTATGGAAAACCTGACTTCTCTAAGATTGAAATTGTCGGTCGACAAGTGCCAGGCAATCGCTATTAGATCGAAACAAAACTTAAATCGCCAGAGGACGGGCCAAGTCGTTTTTGAACAGATCTCCCTGCTTTAAAATCAACAATAAAGGAATAAAAGTTAGTACCAGCCTGAAATACTTAGGTATGAATATCGATAACAGGTTGACATGGACAGCGCATATTATGACATTACACTCAAAAATATTTAAGCTTACTCAAAATTTTAACCGTATCGTTCAATCTGACTTTAGTATCGACAATCATATTTTAAAAACATGGTATTTTGTGGTTATTGAAGAAGCCCTACTCTATGGCGCGGGAGTCTGGGGTGGATCTTTAAATAATGAAAACATTAAGCGTTTAACAACCATCCAAAGAGTGTTTCTCTTAAAATTCATGAAAGTGTATAGGGCCACCTCTACGCAGGTACTGGGCGTCCTGGAGGGAATTCCCCCACTCTACCTTTCTGCCAAAGCAAAATTTCAAAAATTTCAGGTCTGGATTTGCCGGTCCTACGAGCTCGGTCGTGTTCTGTATGTCGGTGAACAACTAAGCATCATTTTGTTAAATTGTCCAGTGTCCCAATTGAGTTCAGAATTATTGACATTAAACCTCAAATTGAAAATAGTCAATTCTAGGTGTACACGGATGGGTCTAGGATCGGAGACGATTGTGGGTTCTCGGTGTGCATTCTCAAAAATGAACATTACTTTAAGATTTTTAAATTCAAACTGAGCAAAAATAATACAGTTTTCCAGGCCGAGCTGGCGGCGATTAATTTCGCTGTCCGCTGGGCCCAAGAGAACGGCTTCAAACTTAATATATATACCGACAGTCAATCCTCGATTGAAGCTTTGCGTCGTATCAGGCCCAGGTCTGCATTTGTAATAGAGGCAAACAAGAATTTTTATTTGGCTGGTAACACGGTTGGGCTCACCTGGGTCAAAGCACATGTCGGCGACCCGGGTAATGAGCTCGCCGACCACCATGCAAAATTGGCCGCAACTGATGGCGAGAATATGAATGTCCAAACCCCGCTCTCATGTGTTAAATTCAAAATTACAAACAATTTTATGAAAGATTGGCAATATAACTGGGAAAACTATGACTCAGATTCGGGGAAGAGGGCCAGGAGTTTCGTGCCCTGCGTAAATAAAAAATTACTGGTCCACAACAAATGCATAATTTACTTTTTAACGGGACACGGTTTACTCCCCTGTTACCTGCACAGATTCAAAAAACTAAACTCACCACTTTGTCCTGGTGGTCGACCTGGTGAAGCGGATCACTACGTTTTTCAATGCCCGCTGACTAAGGAGCATCATCTTAAAGAACCCGCACTGAATAATCGGGTAGAGTGGTTCAAAAATTTATTGAAAAATAGGGAGTGCATTTTGCGACTTGAAAATATCTTCAGATTCAGTGGGAGCATGTGCAATAGGCTTAATCAGTACTAAATTTTGGACTTGACTGGAGTGTTCCGGTTTCAAAAAAAAAGGGGAAAAAAGGGGAAAAGGGATTTTTTTCCTTCAACTTGGTGTCATTCTATTATTTGGTTAACTGTTCTCGAGTTTTCGACGGTTTTAGGAATTGTTTCGGTTTCTTTTGAATTATTATCTTGTCCATTGTAAAGTTTTAGATCTGTGGTGTGCTTCTGTGCAATTTTAGTAATGCGTATTGTCTCTCGATTTTTGTTTGTAACTGTTTGGTTCTGAAATGCTACTGATCTTAATTTGGTTATCTTTTGTATGTGTTTTGAGTTTTTAATGTTTAGTCTTTGCTTTTTGAGTTTTTGTGTTTTTTTCTCTTAATCTTTTTGTGTTTTTAATGTTAAGCTTTTTGTGTTTTTGATTTTTATCTTTTTGTGTTTTTGCTTATTAACTTTTTTTTGAGTGCATTGTTGTCAGTGATGATTTTTAAATTGTGCTTGGGGTTCTTTGTAAGCTCTTTTTTTCTAATGTAGTTCATTTCTTTTGTTTTATGCTTCCCCTCTGGCCTGTGGAAGGCCTTACACCCTACTGGGTAGGCTGGGCCGGAGCGGGTTGTAAATAAATAAATTAATTAAACCGTATACGTAGATCGATTTTTTCTATAATTCAACACACATGTAGGTTTTTATACAAAGATCACATGCTGAAATTTCTGACTATAGCATGTTGCATTTTGGAGTTTTCGCTTTCATATACAGATAGGTAGGGTTGCCGTGCGTCCCGTATATACAGGAGTGTCACCGTATTTCACTACTCACTCCCGTATTACTATTTGTCCCGTATTGAAAACACTGAGAGTCTATTCAATCAGTTTGTATATCCAAAAGTTTATTTAGAGAAAAATAATACCAACCAAAACTGCGAAGAAACTATGGAAGAGAAATGGCTGAAATATTTTGCAGACACAAAGGATACTGATCGGAAGTCATATCTAATAAAGCTATACGAATACGTATTTGCCACAGTGCCAACGTGGAGAGATTATTTTCCCAGTTGTCAACTCAATGTATGGACGAAAGAGACATTTCTCCGTGAAGACAATTGAAGCAATTTTGATTTGTCATTATAATTTTAAAATGACTGCACCTACTTTTATAATTAGACGAAAGAAAAAAATTAAATAATTAAGAAAGTAAAATCAACTTTAAAATACGACTGGGCCAAAAGGGATTAGCCCTGCATTTTTATTATTCTACGTGTTCATTTTATTCGATTGCTTAAACTTTATAAATTTTTATCAGATTAAAATAAGCCATTATCAACCCACTTTTTTCATGTTTTGAAGTGAAAACGTCTTTCCGCTCGTTACAGTGATAGTCGGTCGAACTTTCTTGTGTTTCAAAATACCGACAGATTTGAATCGCTAATAACTTAGAGACAAATAATGCGAAGAGAATGGTTGACCCCACAACGGATAGATAATATCTGTAAGAGTCCGTCGCATAGTATTTTTTTGCCTGCGACGTCATCCTACCAGTGTAGACGCATGCGCTGGATTGTTATGAATTGGCTTTATGTAAGGTTATAAATAAGTGTAGCGTGGAAACGCGTTTATCTAGGACATTGATTCTGGTGTCTTTTTTAAACAGCTTGAGGAGTATTACTAGGACCCAAAGTGAGACAATAAAAATATTTAGCAGAATATAAGTAAAAATCGGTATTAAATTGAAAATTTCAAACTCCGTATGATTTTTGGTTATAACATGCAGAGTTTTCTTTCGAATTGTACGAAACTTACAGAATACTTGACAATACGTAAAAGAAACATTGTATTAAAATTTAAATTCAAAAATTTGAATATTAAGGGAAATATGAGTATTGGTAGTAAATATTGTTTCACTGCTCATACGCAAAATGTAGTTCTATATACTGTCAACAGAAGGCGCCATCAAAAGCTACTCTAAATAAAACATAAGGAAGGCGCAGTTCGGGTCCGCACCGTGGATTTTTCGTGAGAACGTCGGGATAAAATCATAAAACAAGTATTTCGTATTAATATGTAGTTTAATTATCAAACTCTTTAATACAATATTTACACAGAGTAGTATAGTGGTTACAGAAAAGATAAATCACAAGTTTATCGCATGTAGCAAGGGTCTGTGGTAGCTCGTGATTTATCTATTCTGTTACCATTATACTACCCTTTGTAAATATTGTATTAAAGAGATTGATAGTTAAATTACATATCAATACGAAACACTTGTTTGATGATTTTATCCCGACGTTTTCACGAAAAGTCTACGGCGCGGACCCGAACTGCGCCTTTCTTATGTTTTTATTTATTTAGCACTTGAATGCCCCGTATCAATGCTTGGCAATTATGGCAACCCTGCAAATAGGCGGACTTATAAAATAACCCGTTGACTGACTTGGTTCAAAATTTGATACCGATCTACAATTCTAGAGATAGGACAATATACCAAATTTCATCTATCAGTCTCACTGCGTTTTTGAGTAATCATGTTCGCATACATACAGACTAACAGACTCTCCGTACCCGAATTCCGTCCAAACATGGCAAAAATTCACAATATTGGCTTAAAGACCGCGCGCCAAATTTCATACGTCTAGCTAGTTGTGTTTTGCAGTTATCGTGTTCACATAGAATCAACCAGACAGATATAATTCTAGATCCTTTTTATCGGCTCGGGAAGATCTAAATCGTGGAGATTCATCAAAATTTCGGAGTCTATTCTTTTGACGTTTACAATACTTTTTTACTTTCTCGTATACGAAGTACACAAAGAGAAAGTATTGTAATCGTCAAAAAATTCGAACTCGAGATTTTGACGAATCTCCACGTTTTAGAACTCCCTGAGTCCGGAAAATACACAATTTCGGAATTATGTCTGTCTTTGTGTCTGTGAACACGATAACTCGGAAACTATTAGAATGAAATTTGGTATGTGATCTTTACACATAATTTGTAGGTTTTTGTCAAATTTTGGACAAAATCCGTCAACGGGAAGTCTTTCTGTTCGTATGTCCGCGGTCGTGTGAACTCTATAACTCAAAAACTTGAATAGCTAGATGGATAAAATTTGGTACACGGTTTTATCGTCATGAATGTAGGTCCGTATAAAATTTTGGGCCAAATCCGTCAAAGAGTTGACTGTCCGTCGGTCTGTATAATTTACTTTTGAAAAGAATCCGTCATCTCCACGCGCATGTGTACTGGAAGCAATCTTCTGTGCACGCGAAGGCTATGGAGCGGATTACGTCAATTTGTCCTTGAGACGGCAAGAGCGGAAAATCGGTACGCATCTCTTTGAATTTGATTCTTTACCTAGATATTTTTCAATCACTATAATGAAAAATCTTCTGATAGTCATAGGATTCTGGGTAACAGTAGGTTCGAATTTTTTTATCCACGTGGGGGGAAGGGAAACAGCACCTTTCTAGGGAAGTATATGAGAAAGTTTAGGGGAGAACACTCCCGCTGGTTCCCTTTGTACTATATGCTAAAAATTAAAAAACAGAAAACATCTAATTGTATAATACGAATATCTTAAATTTTTAAAGTTTATATATCTTATTTAAACGCGTGAATTTTAAAATTCATAATTAAGATTTTACTGAAAATACTACTGACTTCCCAAAGCACGAAGTTAATAAACGTATTTTAAATGTATGGTATTCAAATTAATAAACACGTCATCCGGATATTTTTACTAGTTCTTTTAAATTTGGTTTTAGAGGCAGTAAAGTTATGTTATCGATTGTTAACATACGCATGGAGAGAATGATCAAACAAATGCAAATATCGTGAATTGGAAAACAATGGTTCGGTGAACAATTTCGGTAAATCATTATTTTCCTTCCACTCTATTGAATTATTTATGGATATGCAATGATATCATTTTTCTTGTTTTCATTTTATTGCTGACAATGCCCTTTTATTTGTCATTAAAGGTCAAAATTCTTATATAAGGCAAACGCCAGCGGCGGCTCGTCAGATCACAAACAAACAGTGCTGCAAAAGTTGAATAGACCTAAGTTGTAGTTAATTTTGTGCTGATTATTTTCATATATAATGATGTTATACTAAAAATTGATCATTTTTGAGTTATAAACAAAAAATGGGGGAGGGGTGGATTAGTGTTTTTTGGCTATAACTAAAATTCCACCAAAAAAAGTGGTGGCAAACCTCAGATACGTAATCAGCACCCCAAAAAACATAAAGAAGCAAAAAATTACAACTCCTCCAGAATTTGATTTTTAAAAATTACTTAACGACTGAACTACTGAGAAAATCGAAAAAAAACCAAATGAGGAAGTGCGCCAAGTGAGAGCTGGGGAAAATGCAGCTCAAATGAATGCAAGTTCAAGCGGAGAAAGGGTTGCTTTTCCCTCGCTTCGTGTTGCTCTTTGCGTTAATATCGGATCCGCAGGAGGGGCAAAACTTTTTGCAGCTCTGGTCTGTCTCTCTCTCAATTCTTGGTTGATTTTCCGTCTTCCTTTTACGTTTTTTTCTCCATTTTCGTTGTCACTGATTTCTTTAAGTGGGAAAGTAAGCCAATTAGAATAAAAACGAAAATGCAATCTTTTAAAATAATTTCAGGTGGGACTGCAGCACCGCAGCCCTTATGGACGAGTCGGCACTGGTAAACGCATATTTCTTGAAGGTAGGATACGAGGAAACAGAAATCTTTCGAACACTATTATCAACTCATGTATCTAGATACTTCAAGAAAATAGTCAACTCTGAGATATTCTCTAACTTCTAAAAGCTATCAATCATCTTTTAAGGTTTACTTTTTCCTAGAATCTTGATTGTTCACTTTTTAAAAATCAATTCCTTTATTTCAGCCAAAAAATTATCTTATGTATCTTTTTTTGTTGGTGGATCACAAATTGTAATCCCCTCAAATAAATAAGCCAGTTAACTTAGAACTGAAAAGTCTCTTATTAATCAGGAGTCGAAAGCAACTGATAGCAGTTTTGGCCAGATCGTGTTCATGAAACTGTTGATCAGGAAACTAATTTGTTAATAACAAAAATAAAGCAGTGAGTGTTAAATTAACGAACATAATTGGCTTTAAGACGATTTTCATGTGTGATAAATTAACGAATATAATTGGCTCTAAGATGATTTTCGTGTGTGATAAATTAACGAGCATAATTGGGTCTAAGGCGATTTTCATTGACCGATTTGTCGTAGATTTATTTATATAGGAAATGAATAAATTCGTTATATAGACACATAAATTCTTGCTAAGATTATTTATATCCTATAATAGAAATACATGTTTCTTGCTTGGTTTCAAGATTGAGAACGATGTTTAACACTTACTCGTTTTGGTCGCCATTTCCTTCATAAAGGAGCTAAGGAGGAGAAAGAGCTAAAAACAGTTTAGCCAGTTTGCGTTCGTGAGTTGGTTGATCAGAGTAATACTTATTAACAACTAGCCGCCTTCTGCGACCAGCTTAATCGCTGGAAATAAAATTTCAACTGAATCTCTTATGCATAACTATATTCATGGTTCCATTAACAAAGTAGTTGGTATCTGACTACGTGCGGGAACGAATTTTTGAAAAAGCGCTTTAATGTACAATTTCAGTTCATTTTTTGACTCAATATGATTCAAAACAATGATTAATACCAGTCAGGAAATTTTATGTCACTTGAGATTCAGTGAAATGGGATAATTTAGGTAAAAAAATGTGTAGAATTAGAGCAGAATGCAAAACACTCAAGCAGAAATTCTAATCCATATATTCAAATTATTTCTCTACACAGCACATTTACAGCTATGGTGAAGGCAATGAACTGGGATCTAAATAATACTTGCATTTATAGGAAAGTTATGGCCAGTCGAGTATTCTCTTATTAAAAATTTCACAAAATGCATAGTTATAATCAACATTAATCAGCTGTAAATCAAAAACTATTGATCTCAAATCTATATCTCTAATTCATTGCCTTTACTACACTTAAGACAACATATATACAAAATTTCAAGGAAATATATAGATAATGTTTTGAGATGTTTTGTGCAAGTAACTTTTGACAAAATAAAAGTTTTCCAAAAAACGCATCTAAAGTTTTAATTTGCTTTTCATTAAAAATACATTTATTTAACTTCTTTTGAGATTTGTCACATTTGTAAGATATACCTTCTTTATTCAGAATCTTATCACATTTTTTCATTCTGAGAGCCCATAATTTTTTTCTAGCGCTTTTTGTTCCTGCCAAAGACTGTCTCTTAGAAGTGACGATTCTATGGTTATTAAGGTTACGATATTATTTCAATGTATATATTGGCCAGGAACTATTCCCAGTTCATGAAACACTCTTTTAAGACCATAAAATCGATCATTAAACAACAATTAAGCTTTCTATGTCCCAAAACGTGAATTTGGTAATTCCACAAATGTGTGTTTTGGCAAAAATGTTTATAGTAGCTTGTCAAAACTCAAAATCTTATTCAAATTGACATGACTTGCAGATAGAGTATATAATTAATCGAAATAAATAAAAAGCAAATTAATTGATACTTTAGAGTGCAGTGTATTTGGTATAACGAGAGAAAACAGCCATCTTCCGTCTTCGTATTTATCTACCGTGTTTTATAAAAAATCCTATATCTCCGTTTCTATTCATCGTAAAAATAAAATTAACCCAGATTTAGAAAGCTAAATAAATGGGCTTTAAAGTAAAACTATAAAAAAAAAATGTGAATTTCGACCCAAAACCGTCTTTTGGACGTAGTCAGATACCTTAAACTTCAAATTGCTATAGACATTTAACCTGCGTTCGTTTCGTAGCCTTGCACTTTTCCTTGTCTACATTAACGTAAAATACGCAGTTGATTTCAATTTTAAATTGGCGCGGCAGCTTTTACGTCCAGTAGCATGCTAATTGGCTTAAAACACGGTGATAAAAAGAATTAAAACATAGCAACGATAATCTTTCAGTTTACTGGATTATTTCATTATATATTTACTATCTTGAGGTCTTCCTTTACAGATTTCACAGATATATTTATCAAATAAAAGAAGAAAGTAAAATCCAGTTAGATATTTTCTTAGATTTCAACATTGGAAGAGAAATATGCAATGAAATATTTGTTTAAACAATGAAAACGTTTTAAATGTGTTGCAACAATGAAAAGTATTGTTGTAAATTATGCCAAAAAAGATTCTTTAAAAGTCATTTAAATTAGAGAAAAACTCGTACGACAACTTAATTGACATCATTGAAAACATCATTTTTTAACCCTCTGAGCGACTAATAGGTCAGACCGAAGCTTCTCAAAAATATCTCTCTGCTTGGCAATGGGTTTCTTTAAATTTTCAGATGGTGTAAAAATAATTTTTGTGCTGTAATATTTTTGGAAGTTATTAAGGAAAAACGCCAACATTTAGTTTAATATTTAATTGTTAAAATTTCCAAAAACCGGCTCCGAGGTGCTCATTCCCACCCTCCAAAGTATGTTTCTGCCAAATTTCGTTGTTCTAAGTCTAGCGGTCTGTCCTGTAGAGCGCCAACACACAGATGCATACACATTCTCCTTTATTATTACTAGAGATAATCAATAACAAAATAATCCGTTCTTAACCGATTCCTCACAGATTTAATATATCGTCGCTTAACAAGCAACGCCACCTATTGCAATTCTTTGAAATTTCAAAGAGGAAGGAAATACGCCGCTGACCTAACTTTGGCGACAATGTTGGCGACCTTGGCGACAAATAGATGATTCCAGAAAATGCAACACTTTTCTCGATATCTCTATTAGGAAAGGGAATACGCTTGAATATACGAGAAAACTCCATGTGATGTCACGGCCTGTCGGAGAGAGTATATAAGGACGGCGTTAGGATCAGATGGAGTAGTGTTTTATCCACTGGAACGACTTTAGAGTTTCGTCTGCAGTGCAAGCTAGGAAGCTGGTGAGCTGAGCGCTATTGAAAGTGCTGTTATTGTCGTTATTAGTGATTTGCTGACTGTTTGTGTTGCTAAATATCAAAGTTCTGAACTGTTATTATTCTGTGAATTGTTGTCTGTTTACGTTGCTAATCTGTGCAAGAACTGTTTCCTGTACCTGTGCTATGCGTTTTCCTGCATATATTTGTGAATAAACCTTCATTCTCCATTATCCTGCGTGTCGGACTGTTTATACCATACACCCACAGAAAGACTTTTTTAACAATACACTGCTTGCTTGTTTTCCTGAGTGATCACAGTTTATTGACTCTCATATCTTTTTTAAACCTTATGGTTTCATCATATGTTTTCTAACAAAAAGTGCAGAAAAGTACTTAGGGGAGAGATGGGTAAAACCGGGTAGTGGGGTAAAACTCGGTACCTTTATTTTGGCGTTATTAATTCTCCTTTTCAGTGGACAAATTCTGAATTATATTCTACTGGTGAAGAAAAAGGAATGATCATAGTTGCCATGTTGTTGTGGTTGAATTCACTTCGTTCGTGAACGTTTATTTGTTTTATGACGTCAACTCTCCGATGTTCATTTCATTTTAAACTATCCTTACTTATTAATCATTACAATTAGAAAAACTATACTTAGTGCGGCTTCAAACAATAAAGACTTAGTAAAACAATTGCGTGGTTCTATTTCGTTTTTATAACCTCTGCAGTCGGGGTAAAACCGGGTACTTCTATTGGGGTAAAACCTAGGGGAAACTACGGATACCCGACCCAAGAGGATTTTCTTCGATTGTGAGATAATTAGTAGTTTGTGAGGGCTATTCCTAATTGACCTTTGAGTCAAATGATCTGATGGAAAAAATTTCCAATTTATTCCGATTCCCAATATTTTCTTTTTTTGTGATAATACAAAGAATTATTTTAGTCAAAATTTTAGAATTTGTTTTTTATATTATTTCCTCGATTGCAAGTAAAAGATTTGTATTCATTTGTTCTTATATAAAGCTTAAAGTGCATATAAAATTAAAAATCTTTTGCTCAAAATCTTTGCAATCGTTTGGTTTTATTTAACTCATCGATATTTCGACTGAGTTCGTCTCTTAGTTAGCTTGAATTTTAAAGAAGAAAGAATTATGCAGAATACATTTTCTTCTTTTGCTTTTGGATTGATTTATTTTTCTTCTTACGCTTTTGGATTTGGATCATTAAAATAGTAGGATAACCCAATAAGACTATTACGTTCTACCTATTTCTTGTTCTGTATAACATTTGTTAGATTCTTGCATTTCATTTTGTCGCTATTCTGTTCTGTTGTAATTTCCAAACAAGAAGTGTTTCAATGTGCTAGTGACATTACTATGTTCCCTATTTCATTCAAACAGTTTTTACCACTAATTTTAGATAAGAATTTCGCAAAGAGTTTTAAATTGATTACCTTCATTCTTAAATTGTCAACTATTGTAATTATTGTAAATTTTAAAAAAATCGTCTTTTTTCTTAAATTGCCAACTATTATAACTATTGTTAAATCTTAAAAAATTGTTTAATCTTAAGTTGTCACATAAAATAAAAAATCATGCTACTTTTCCACTGAAAATCTAGTTTTCCCTGATTTCCCATAGAGTTAACATGTGTACCCTGTTTTACCCCACTAGTGGGGACAAACAGGGAGGTTTGACTTTTTCTACAAAAAAATCATTTGTAAAAAAAGTATTAAAATTATGACTTTTCCTGGAAGATATATTATACTCTGATAAATAATGAATATTTTAGTAAAATTTGACAAGCTCTATGTCGAATAGTTTAGCTCCGACAGGTCTTCGAGTCTTCGGTAACCGGTTTTACTTCACTTCCCCCTACAAAATTTCAGAGCAAAGAAATCAACTATTCCGCTTACAAAAAGGTTATCTATGCAATTGTCAGAATTTCGATCCGGAAAGCGTTCGTAAATGTATTAACATTCGAACTTCTCGACTTTGATTTCCTTTCTCGTCTGTTCGCCTGGCGAGTCTGCTGCTACTTATGGTAACCTTCTGTTACCCCTCGTTAGTGTGTTGATATCTTCTGAATCTCGTCTGCTAATCTCTCTTTTCTTTGTTTATACTTTTATATTATATAGATTAATATGGTTGTAAATCAAGGGAAGAAACTTGAAAAACAATCTTATGTCAACGTAGTTTGAAGTTATATAAAGAAAACTGTCCTAATTGCATATGTGGCATTTGCTGTTCCACCTTTTTATCTAAGAAGTTTTTATTAAATTATAAGCAAAAGTACGACTCTGAAAATTAAACCGACATGTAAGACACTTCATTTTAACAAAATGATGTTTATTGGTTGACATATTCTCTGTAAGTGCCAAACATGCGTGTTGCTACGTGCATGATCCAAAAATCAACCAAAACACTTTAAAGGTCAGACCTTTGTATCAACCTTTGGTTACCAAATATGAAGGGGAATTACTTCTTGGGTATTATGTGCTCAATGAAAAAGGGTTTTTCAAAATTTTAATTAGATTTTTCATTAAAAATTAATCGAAATTTTAAAGCTTTACCTGAATAATTCGGAGCATATTATTGCATAAAGGTCATTTTTACACCACTGTAAAATGAAAAATATTAGCTTTCCAGTGATATACATATTTATTTCTGCACAATCTTTTAATTTTTTTAATTTAAGTATTAAACAAACACGCTTTTCAATGTTTTAGTTGCTGCATTTAAAGACAGAACGCCGACCTGTGTCCCCGTGCCTGACACCATAAGCGCGTTGCAACAATATCAATTTGCTATTTTTTGTTTGCTATCTTTGTTATATAATTAAGAGTAAATTTTAAAAAATAGCACAGGCCAACGCATATTTTGGAGTCGGGGATGTCTTTAATTGATTTTATGTGCATTTAATGTACTGGAAACAAATATGAAATTAGTTTTTTCACATCCTCTTTTGTTTTTATTAAAAGACAGTGATGTTATTTACTTTAATATATTAAATTAGGCTTAGGATATAGCGTTAAATTAAGAAAACTTTTACTTAGCAAATTTTGTAAAGCATTTTGATTAATTGGAAAAACACAAAGGTATGGCAGTGGTGTTATTTACTTTAATATATTAAATTAGGCTTAGGATATAGC
>BGPR01032964.1:0-17232 GCA_013235015.1 Araneus ventricosus | reverse complement strand
GATAACCTTCGTTCAGTTGCGTATTGCTCTTTTTCCATTCCAATTTCTTATAATGTTAATTGATCCTATATTCGCTAATAGAACAAAAAAGACGCTTGATAAAATGGTTACCGATATTTAATATTTGAGAGTATTCTTCATCTCTTAGAAACCGTCATACTTATTGTCAGAAGTACTTGCATGAGGAATACACAAACCTCCATACATCTCCAAATGGTAGAAATAAAGTTGTGTAATAATGTTCCGTTCTGTTCAGCGGCAATCCACTCTGCTACACCCATCCCACTAATCCAGCCATGAATTTCTCTTTCACAGAATATAAGAAGTAGATTAAGTAATGGATACCAAAATGGGTGGTAAAATGGTGAAATCTGCATTTTAAAGGCTCTGTACCATAAAAAATTGTTTCCATAAGTTTTCTCTCTTATCACCTTTTAATTCTTGTGCTTTCCTCCATTACGAACAACTTTCATGCCCAGAAACTGATGGGTCTTCGCATTTAAGTTTACACACTCACCGCAGGTTTGAAATTTCTGATTGAAACCTAATTGATTTCATTAATTTTGAATAAAATGCAAGAATCAACAGTATTTAAGCATAACGTACTCTCTATTATTCGAGAATATATTGGTGCTTAAAGATAGTTATGCATTTTTAAAAATGCAATTCATGTAATATATTTCATTATTTTGAACTCCAGAATGTGATTATGATGCTAACGTTGGAACCTATTCTTTAATAAGCTTTACAGGCATGAGTCCATAATATACTTGATCTGATATAACTTCATTTAGTTGAATATTGACAGAATAGAAATTAAGGCTTTCTTTCTCTGAACGAAAGCTCAGTGGTAATGGACGATACAAACAATAATATAATTAAATGTATTTCCAAAATCCCACAGTAAAAACAAGAAGATAAAAAACATAATTTATAAAACTATACCCCGAAAGTCTAGACAGCACGAGGTTTCGTGACATAAACACAAAGAGAATGATTCATAAAATCCAGAGTATCTATCATTGGCAAATTTCTTTCCTCCTTTATTTTGTTTGAAAGTCGCATTTTTTTCGCCACCATCACGCTAAATTCAATTGAGCGTTTACTGGACTCCAAAAGGGAGCGAACGTAAAAATTCGCCTTTTCGATCTTTTAGTACCGAAAAACGCTCCTTAAAACACTATTATAGTCAAAAACCAGTTTCGACTGCTTACTCGCCACAAAAGTGATAACAGAATCTGAATACATTGGTTCTTTTAGGAGCGTTTTATAATTACTGTTTCGTACACCAGGGGGTGTTCGAAAAATCATTGGTTAAAAATCATCACGTGACGATTTGGCGCCTTTCCTTATCTGTGTTTACACAGACCCGATAAGATTGGGTGCCATTTTTTTTTTATTTTAGGAAGCGGTCTTCATATCTGTGGAAGTACGTTACAATGAATTGAAGTTAAGAAGATTTGCTTTATGGTGAGTTTACATTTTCAAATTCTAAAATTGTCCTTTATCGTATTGCAAAGTCAGAAATCTGTCCAGATATTGTTTATATGATTGATATTATATTTATGCACATTCTGTAAAATCTTTGTTAAATGACCTGCCATTCTGAACATATCCCTGACATATGTTATAATTGAATGCAAATTTGAAAATTCCTGAGACATTAAAAATAATAAGAGATATCTTCATCTGAATACATTGTTTTATGACACTTTATTTTTAGAAAATTATATGTCATTAACGATTATCCATTAGGAAGTACAGGAAGAAATTTAAAATGAAAATTAATTTCATCCACTATCATATTAATCACACTTATTTTTAATTTAAGGTGTATGTAAATTTGGTATCGGCTGTGAATACATGTGTTAATGTTTAAGTTGATTGTAGCAGTAATAGATAAAAGAATTTTAAAGCAAAAACTTGTGTCCCCCAATTTAAAAAAAATTAAACTGATAGTGAAATGAAATGTATAGTGTTTATTAATTCTTCATTATTTTAGTATTTTGGACATAGTTTAATAATTAGAAAGTATCTACAGTTTCCATAAATATTTTTTTGATTTATGTGTTTATTTTATTTGGGATAAAATGTGTACTAGTCAGAATAACTTCCATTAATAAGTTTTTGAAGTACAACTAAGGGAGAAAAAAATTGCAAAATTTAATTTGCCTGTCCACAAAATGCTTGTGTTTTTCAGACTATTCTAATTAAAGTTTAGTTATCTAAATTATATCTAATACATATAATATAATTAACATTATATCTATGCACATTCTGCAAAAACTTTGTTAAATGAGCTAATTCCTTTTTGAACATAACTGACATATATTATACTTGAATGCAAATTTGAAAATTCCTGAGACATTAAAAATAATAAGAAATATCTTCATCCTGAATACATTGTTTTATGCCACTTTATTTTTTAGAAAATTATTTATCATCATAGATTATCCATCAGAAAGTTCAGGAAGAAATTTAAAATAATAAAAATTATCTTTATCCAATATATTAATTACATTTATTTTTATTTATATTACTTATTATATTTTTATGTATACATTTTTAGAATGTTAATGAGAATTTCTTAATCAATCTGGATTTCTTCTTATAGATTTACTTTCCATTGAGATTATTAAAATTCTATGTTTTGTCTCCTATTGATATACAAGTTACCTAACTGATCAAGTCATTTACAAGCATAAAACTAGTTTTTATTTTTATTAATTGTGCACTGGGATGAGTGTTTTTACTTTAATTTTTCCACTATTAGAATATTTGAGGGGGGAGGGGGTGCAGTATATTATTTTGGGTACAATTAGCTTTTTCCATTTCTCTCGCATCTTCATACTTCCCTATAAGCTTCCCTCTACATGTTGAACTCGGTGCTGTAGGGTAAATATCTTTTAAGAAATATGATATTTTTTTAAAATTTTTGATTTTAGGTTATGCTATTTAATCATCGACACTGACATCTATAAAATGCCTTGGTATACTTGCTTCAAATGCTACAAAGTTGTTGCAGATAGATTCTCTGAAAAAATAGATGGTATGACTGAATAAACAAAATTGATTTTTTTTTCATTGCACAATAGTAATGAATTTGCTTTAGAAAGTTATACAATGCATAACTTCTTTACTAAATATCATGGTTTTTTCTTAGAAATATAACTGTGTTTATGTGAACTAATTAAAAATTATCATATGTTTAGGAAAATCCATCTATTTAATATAGCTGCAAATGCTTTGCAACTTATACTAAAAAATTACACACAATTTTTTATGAATAATTTTATTTCTCTCATTCATAAAGAGTTAACTTTTGCATTAGTTTAAAATTTTGCATGCCATTGCTTGGTTACTAACTAAAGGATCTTACTGTAACTTTTATATAACAGTTATTTTTAATTACATTTGGAAGGTTACTAATTGAGGTCATACTTCATAGTTTAATTGTTATGCCTTTGTTTTTGTCTAAGGTTTACAGACAAATTTATTAAAAGCTCTATTTATAGGGGATATTACGGTTTGTAGTGGACTTGAAAATATTTGTTTACACTTTTTTTTTTTTTTTAGAAAATTTATCAGCATTGCTAATGCTTGCAGAGTTGTTCCCAGTAACTGGCCCAAGAAAGAAAAAGGTAAATTTTTGTTATTCTATCTTAATTTTAAGAGATTTTATAGAATTTTAAACACACACACACTTTCAGAATAATCAAAATAATTTTCAAACTCAATAATCATTGTTGCATTGACGCTGTAATTACACGACAGCAAAACATTGCGAGCTGTTCCCCAATGTCTGCTTTCCATTTACTGTAGTTGTATGCATCATACAGTTGTACCAAACATGAAATGTCAATGAACAAGAAAAAGTTTTCTAGAGGTCCCATGATATACTTCAAAATAAAAAGTTAAATATTATATAAAAATTTGCAAATATGTGTGCGAAACAAATGGATGTGTGTCTCATCTTAAAAATGACAACTATCAATAGAATGGTGTGGGGAGTATGTGTCAAGACCCAATTCCATAATTTGTTCAAAAAGTTTATTCAAAACCCTTTTTC
Source organism: Araneus ventricosus (assembly GCA_013235015.1). Taxonomy (NCBI): domain Eukaryota; kingdom Metazoa; phylum Arthropoda; class Arachnida; order Araneae; family Araneidae; genus Araneus; species Araneus ventricosus. The sequence goes on along the minus strand of BGPR01032964.1, from coordinate 13,163 downwards.
ACTGTTCTGTATGTAAGAATAATTAAACCACTAGTTTGTAAAAGACATTTACAGCAAATTTTTAACTTTAAATGTTTATATGGAAACAAAAGCTAATTGTTAAAAAATTCTGTTTCAACAATGTCCTTCACTATGTTGCAGAAATTTTTCTTTAATTAAATAATTTATTTAGCAGGTTTCAGGAGATCAGTGGTTCAAATTCCCCTCTTATGCCCTATTCAGATGAATTCTTTAAAAAACTATGGTTAAATTATGCATTTAACTTTTTTTTTCTGTGGGAAAAAAAATTCTTAACAATTTAAAAGGAATATTTTCAATATTTTTTCTAATTCAAATTCTTTTTTTGATTTATAGGTGAATGGTTGCTTAGAAGAATCCTAAACCATCTTTCTGAGTCTTGCACAGCTGAAAGAGGCCTGCGTCAGGGAGATTCGCTTACTTGCCTGCAACAAACAAAACAATTAAGATCCAGGACATTAAACGTAGACGTCCAGCGAGCTCTGGAAACTTTTGAAAGGAAAGGAAAGGAAAACTATATTCGGGCCTGTACAAGAACAAGGGTGCTGGCGAACCAGATATAATTTTGAACTTTATAGACTTTACAAAGAACCTCAAGTTGCACAAATCATTCAAAGTAACAGACTGAGATGGCTTGACCATGTCTGGAGAAGTCTCGAAAATAACCCGACTAGATTATGTGTGCAATATATTTAAATAAATTTTTCATTTCAAAAGTTTTTCATTTTTTTGAAAGTAGTTTTCTAATGATTGTGTAATTGAGTGTAAATGTAGTTAAAAATTCAGACTGTTAATTTTAGGTGTAAAATTTGCAGATAAATATGTGTGTAATATTTTTATGAATGTCAAAAATTTTGCTTGGGGTGTGTAATGAAGAGTTTTTAGTAACATCTTTTTTTTTTTTACTTATTTATGTTTTACCTGTATTTAAAACTGCCTTTACACCAATAACATTTATACACTCTAGTTGGTTACATTTTGCTTCCATGTAAATATAGTATAATAATTTTAATTTTAACACATTTATATTCTTTCTTTTCAAATTTATTTTAAGCTTTTAACCCATGTGCAATTCTGATTATCTTTATTAGGTACCTATTATAATAAGTTTTTATTCTGTAATTTATCATCAGTTCGATTCTATTTCATTAAGCATTTTTCATCTTGGTTGTTATTGTAGGAAGTGTAATAATTGGTTGTACTACAATGAATTTATGTAAAAATGCATTTTTATGTTGTAATAAAATTACTGTGCTGACTTTTTACAAAATTCTGAATAATTGAAGTGATGTATTAAGGACATTTTCTCTTTCAGTTATGTTTTTTTATTTTTTCTCATCAAGATATTATTACAGGGGAATGACAGAACCGGGATATCAGGAAATTTTATCGATCTGGAAAAGTCAGGGAAATTCGTAAAAATATCTTAAAATCGGGGGAAATTAATAGTTATTTGTTACTCGAGTTATAAATTAGTATCTTATGTGTAGAATTATTTGTAGTAAAAAATGGAATTAAAAAATTTATATTCATTTATAAAAGCATAAGTTTTTGATTAGAGCAATTAATTTCTTATGATTTGTTAAAGAATAAAGATTTGAAGTAATATTTTGGTAGTTTTTCTTGATTAAATCTTTGCAAAAAAATATATAATATTAGGTATGTATAATTATACTATTTTTATATTTATGCTCCAACATGTTATTCTGGTACTCATGCAAATAGCACTAATTAGTTATTGAAGTTTTGGGCAAAGATCATAATAACCTCTACTGTTAATATAATTTAACTTGTGTTGCAAAGAGTAGTTTTAATGTTTCTTAGAATTCTTATACAGTTTTAGAAGCAAAGTATTTTGTTAAAATTTCCAGTATTTTTTTACATGTAAGAAATGTAATATACTATTTTAATAGATTTTTTTAGGATGTTCATTCCATTTTTAAAAAATTTAAATTTCATAAAAATATTTTTTTTTCATTTTAAATAACTGGCAAAAGTGTTTTTAATGTATATTGTACATATACAGTGCTTCTGAGTAGGGAGAAAGCCAGGAAACTAATATAATTAGTAGCCTTAAATCAGGGAAATGTTTTTCACAGTTTCTGTAGCCACCCCCTGTATTATATTTTTTAAGTTGACTCAGACTGTCAAGACTTTACTAGTCAGTGCAAACTCAAAAGCCTTATTAATATTTTCTAAAAATTATAATTCGTAAAAGAATAAGTAAAATTCATGCAAATAACTGGTGTGCTTTAGATGTTCTTAAAGGATAAATGGATTCTTGATATTTCAGGCTTAAAAACATGCTACGAAGTATGGCTAAGAATTCGTTTAAAATTTTTAAAACCTTTCATAAGGCAGTGAGATTGCTTTCTAAATGAATGTTTACAAATATTTAAAGAATAAAAGTAGAACATTAAATTTTTTTTTATTTACTGCACATACAGTTATAAGCCTTGTGTTTCGCACATATAATTTTAAGTTTAACAACTGTACTAGTAAACAGTACCTTTCTTTTGGTGAATTTTATTAAAAAATTATTTATTATAAACCGTGCTATATAGTCCCATTATCGAAATCTGTCGTACTGTGCAGAATAATGCTGGTATTAAAAGAAGCACCTCCAATTATTTCTTACTAGTTTTTAAAATGGCAAAAGTGATGAAACTAAGGTAAAAGACCTATTATGTTTAGTTAAAAGCTTTACAAGGATAAAATAATAAGCAGAATTTTACTACCTCAAGAGGCATATTTATTCATAATGCTCTTTATAAGGTACAAAGTCACTGGTCTCAATATTGCTTTAAAAAATGTTTTCTTTTAAACGTTCAGAAAAGGTTAATAATTCATCAATATTAAAAGCATTTTAAAAAAAAGCGTTTTTTTTTCTTAAACGCTCTGAATAAGTTTACAAACTGATAAAAAAGGAGCGAAATCAATAAAGCCATTTTCAGAAAAAGAGCGCTTTTCTTTTAAACGCGCTGAATAAAGTTACAAATTAATCAAAAAGGATCGAAATGAGTAATGAAAACATTTCCAAAAAAAGAGCGTTTTTTCTTTAACGCTCCCTTTAACATTAAAAAATAATCAACAAAGAGCGAAATCATTGCTTAAAATATTGCTCAAAAAGGAGCATTTCTTTTAACACGCTCCTTTTAACATTAAAAACTAATGGAAAAGGAGCGAAATCGTTCAATACAAAAAAGGAGCGAAATTCGCTCCGAATATTTCGCTCCGCGGAAGGATTGTAAAACGCTCCGAAAGGACGATGCACTTTCAAGTACGGAAAGGAGCGAAAATTCGCTCCATCGGAGCGAATTTCGCTCGTTTGTTTTAAGCGTGATCTCTTACATATGACATTCGATATTAATAAGCTTGCCTCTCCCCTTCCCTTAACATTCACGTATCTTAATATATAAAATTCAATGTCTGCTTGAACCAAGAAGGATTAACTACGCAATTAAAGAGTTGCTTGCTCCACCCAAAGGGGATGAAAAGGGGATTAAAAAGTTTAGCGTTTTTCCGCCATAACTTTGGAACCTATCATCGCCCAGAAACTATTTTTACGCCATCTTAACATTCAAAAAATTAGCTTTTCAATGACACTTGTTACATTTCAGTTCACTTTCTTCTCTTGTTTTTAATCAATTTTGAAAATTAATTTAAACAGAATTTGTTAGTGCTTTTGTTTGCTTTTATTTATTGCAATATCTTCCAAAATGAAAAAGCACGCGAGTTATTAAACAGTTACAAAGTTTTATATTTCTCTGTTTCATCACACATGCGCTTAAAGTTCAGTTTATTTTTGTGAATATTTTCACATTATCATTGGGTGCGATTAAAGTTCAGTTTATTTCTGTGGATATTTTCACATCATCATTTGTTTTGTAATCACGCGATTCTAACCCCTTAGAATTTTATATTTCACTGTTTAATAACGCGCTCTTTTACCAACGTTAAGCTTCATTTACTTTTTGTGGATATTTGGCTTTGTAATCGCGCTATTTTAGCTTCTTAGATTTAGAAATTTATAAACAAAAATTAAAATTCTGACAAATTGTTTTTAAATCCGCGTTGGCATTCCGTCGAGTGCATACTCGATAATCAGGTAATTACTTTTTCATAACTTTTGAACATATCATCTCACAGAAACTATTTTTACACCCTATTAAAATTTTAAAAAATTAGCTTTAGAGTGAGACCTATTCCATTTCTGTATAATTTTTTTCTTACTTATAATCAATTTTAAACATTAATTTAAACACAATTTATAAGAATTTTTTCGTTTGTTGAAATATTAAGCCTAATCACCTCTTCCACTCGCGTGCTTTTGCCAATGTTAAATTGCTTTCTTTAGACACTTTCACTTTCGCACGCAGAATTTCGCAGCTTTAATTATGCGCGTGCAGTAAATTATATATACATTTAAACATTGCTCCTTAAAATCGCTACAACTTCTTCTATAGTTTGCCTTAATTTTGTCTCAGATTTTATCACTTTTAAATTTTTAATGCTTACCTGTCTTTTAATTGACTGTTTTTTTCTTTATCTCATTAAATAAGATTATAGTTCATTGATAAGTTTTCAGTTTTTATTCCATTGTCTATATTCTCGCACAACCTTCAAATTCATACTTTTTAAAACCTATCAACGGACAAAAAGTTAACCTTTGCCTTTTTTTTAGCTACAAGTTTTGTGGCCTCATTTTTTAACCTTCTTAATGTCAATATTTCAGGCGTTATTTTCCCCTATTAACACATACTGCCTTATCATTAGAACTCAAAATCCAAATATTATGTTGGGAATCTGCAGCTAAAATATGCAATTTCTGTTTAAAAAGAAATCTGGTGCACATGTTCCTTCGTATCTGGAAGGATTAATTACGCTTTTAAAAAGTTTCCAGCAGGAGTAAAATGGGTAATTTTTAACATTTTCCCGAGGTAACTTCAGAGCATATCATCTCACAAAAATTATTTTTGAACCATCTTAAAAGTAAAAAAGATAGCTTTTCAACGACACATATTTCACTTTTGTACCACTATCTCCTTGCCTTTTAATCACTTTTCAAAATTATTTTAAACACAATTTATAACACTTTTGTTAGTTGTCATTTTAAACCTATTTCACTTTTTAATCTCTCACGTGTTTTTGTTAATTTTATTTGTTAGCTTTAAATTTTCTATCTACAAATTTTTGGCCTTCGTAATATCTAGTATTCATGAATAATTTTCCCTTTTACCTACTACTGTCATATCATTTGGATATCAAGACTTTTAATATAGTAAGATGTGAATGCGGATTGCAAAATTTAAACAAAACACATATTTTCACAAAAATATAAACTCAATCGAACATATTTTCCAAAATTATTCACGTTGGCATTCCATCGTGAGTACGTTGCATCTTGCGTGGTGAATATTTATTTGAGCGTTGCTGAATTTTGTACTTGTTGATTTTTAGCAGCAGTTGGTATTAAGATGTTTATTAATTAGTGGGAAAAGGTTGTTATAGCGTATATTACCCATGTCTACAAGTCAACATATGGTACTTTGAACAGAGATTTGTCTCATATTACAAACTACGATGTTTTACAAGATATGGTAGGAACGAATGAACCTTGACTAACAAAAGATCAGCCAACAGCTCATGAAGTAATGAGGAATTTGATTGCTGAAGAGGACAGTGAACCCCTCTCTTACTTGAAATCTCCTGTAAACCTGAAACAATATTTTTTAATTAATTTGATCCTTAATAAAATTCGATCTAACTATCATATAGCTCTTGCCGTTGCTCCATCAAGAATAGCTACCAGACTTTTGAATGGTGACCTGACAGCACATTCTCTGTTACAATTACCTGTGATCTTAGACTCTGTTAGAAATCTATGATCACGCTGAAAATCCTATATGCAATATAAGCAAAAAGTCTCATAAGGCGATTTTCCAGCAAATTGCAAACTTATCATTTGGGATGAGTGTGCGATGCCAAATAAATCTGTCATTATCATGTTTGTTTCTCCCATGACATGTTCTGGAATGAAAAATCCAAACAATCTTTACATATATGCTTCAAACGTTGAGATAAAAAATGTCGTTTATTCGAAACCTTTAAAGTAGTAATTAATTCGGTATTATGAGTTAGGATTGAGGGTACTAAAACAGGGAACTATATTAAAACTCGAAAACTATACGATATAAAAGCATATGCGTTTTTCTTTTTCTTTCATATGTATAGAACAGATAAACGCGTGCGGAGCCGCGGTTCAAAGGCTAGTATTCTTTAAAAACACTCAGGCAAACACACTGTAAAACCAGCACAATTCTCATCCATATCTTTTGCGCAGTAACATTACACATAGCGCATTAATTAATTTACAAAATATTTTCCTTTTCTGGATCATAGTGGTGTGGGAGAAGAATCTAGCCCTAGAGTTCTGAAGGTCATGAGTTAGAGACCAGCTATTAAGGAGTGACTATTGCATTTTTGAACTGGGAGATCAGGAAATCAATTAGGTCAGGTGTCATCAAGTTGTTGAGGTGTGCATGTTACAAGCGAGTGGTTTCGGTTCAAGTGTTGTTATCTTCATCTGTCTGTGGTTTAAAATTACGGAGTTTACTATCTATATCTTTCTTATAGCTCTGAAATCAGGATAGAATTTAACAAATCTGATTCACATAGTTCATTAAATAAATCAATTCGTAACGTTTTTGTGATTTACTTTACGGCAGCTGAGCTTTAAAAGAGATGTTTTTATACGTCTTAGTAAATTAAAACACTTCATAATAATATTTATAAGAATTTTTCATAAATAATCATGTAGTATCAAATTGGATAAATATCAATTTACTTAGAGACTGTTACTATTATCTGGAACCGGAATAATTTTTCTCCGAAACTAAACCATGTTTGTATAAACAAGAACAGAAATTTTCATTATATTTATTAGTATTTTCAGAATGCAGATATAAATTATAAAGGAGTCTGGAAAGCTTTTCGATTAATTTCCATAGTTCACGAAAAGGCGATTTATCTTTTTCAAACGATAGACATTTTTGGCCTTTAAAATACAATCTCGCATATCCATTTTAGCAAACATTCCAGCATTTGCTTACATTATTTAAACATTTGAAGTACTCGCATTAATTTTAAATTACCAGATAAATTACTCCACTAAAGTGAAAAAATATTCATTTTGATGTAGATTAATATTTAATGCCTTTTACTGGAAATCATTGGTTATTAATTAAAATGAATGCATTTTCTAGCAGAAACAAGTTGCTCTGTGTTTAAATATGTTATCATACGCCATCATTATTTCGTTTCGGTTCGGTCGTCGGTGGCTACTACGAATATGTTTGAGCAGAAAATAAAGAATGCAGATGCCTTCAAGCATCATTCAATGCATCGTAATGCATGCCATACGAAAAGTATAGAGTTGATTTCAATGTGTCGCGTATAAAAGAAATTAAATTTACGAGTAATTTAATTGGTATAATAAATTTTGAAAAATAATAAATAAAAATATAAATTTATAGGTATATTTAATTTTAATGGGTATAAAAAATTTACCAGTGTCTTCAAAATTCAAAGTTTCAAAGGATCGTAAGAATGGATTTAACGAAAATTATGTCGATAAGAAAATTTTTCATCTCCGTACGGAGATGACACCATGGTATTAAGTATACAGAACGCCGCCCCGTGTCCCCGTGCCTGACGAATAATCTATTTATGCTTTAGAATAAAATATTACTCAAAATTATAAAGCTTAATCAATAGTTTTCAAATGCAATTTGCAATTAGAGATATTTGAAATTTGATTGAAGGCTAAAAAATCACTGTCTCTTGGATGCATGCCCAAGTAATTGTTAGTTATAAAATTTTAAAATTTCTGTAAATATTCGAAACATCATCCATAACCACTCAAAGAAGAAAACGCAAGAGAATTACTTATGTAAGTTAATTTGGACATTATCTCAACATGTCAAAATTGCACTGCTTAAAACTTGATCGTTAATATTAACTAATTAAAACTTTAAGAACTATTCGGTAAATGAGTGACATTCAAGCATTTGAAAGTGTCATCTAAAGAAAATGTCTCCGCCTCTGTTACCTTCTGCAAATGTATTTTCCTGGAACTAAGTTACGACAGACTAAATTGTCATTGCTGGAAAGGTGACTGAGGACGTGAACTGAGGCAGTTAGTAGGAATAATTGCTTAAAAATTGTGAATTGGATAGATTGAAATGAACTACAAGAAAATCAATGCAAAGAAGAAAATCTGTAATTGTTGTTTATGATAGTGCGTTCTTTGGTATTTTTTTTTTATTTCCAGTGGAAGTGAAATATTGTTTTCAGAACGTCTTTTCTTATGTTTTAATTACTACGTTTGTTTTGTTTGCCTTTTAATTTGTTGCTGGTGGCATACAAACACTTTTTTATCGAACAAATATTAAATTAGGTTTTTCTTATATATTTATTAATATTTTATTATTTAAACTTTGATATTTGATGATATATCGAAGAAAGAACCCAAATTATACTTTAAATTCTTTCTCTCAGTCCGCAAACCGTAATTTTAATAGAAATCATATAGTTTTTTATCGATTGGAGACATTTTGTTGCATATTCATACCATTTTTAGCTTCAGAAACTGCTTACATCATGGATGAAGCAGAAACTGAAACTGATTTCTGTATATTGAGCTTTAAAATAAAGATAAAACTTATAGAAGAGTCATAAATGTCACCCGAAGTTACTCGTATTTTACAGAGTATATGCAATTCCCATCTCTTATTGTTTTATATATGTAGGTGCTGACATGTCATTACGAATTGCTCCTTTCACACGTAAACTATCATCTAAAACATACAGACTTCTGCTTGAAAAGAGAAAAGTATCACCATATACACCATCGAAGAAAAAATATTATTCTTGAAACGAAAATTGCCAATACCATTAATTATTGTTTTGTTACACTTCTACTTTAATCTGTATTAACAATGGTTCTAAAAGCAGGAGTCGTAGCTTAAGTACAGTAGAGTCCCGATAATCCTGACCCCATTTGTCCGGACATATGGTTGATCCGGACGGGTTTTTAAAAAAAGCAGGATCTTACTAATTTTGATGAGCACGAAAATAATAATGTGCGCATTATGTTAATAAGCTGTGTTAATTAAGCTGTAGGAAAAGCTTGAAAAAACTTTGATTTTTATAATTTTAGGCATTAAAAACTCTATCACGTTCATTTTAAGGTAAATTCCGTTTAATCTGGACTTTCGGTGATTAGGACAAGGTCCGGTCCCATTTAGTCCGGATTACCGGAATCCTACTGTAGTCGATGAATTATCCTGTAGCATATACACAAGTACAATCCTTCTGACTTCACTAACATTCTGCTGTTTTAGGATCCTGGATTGCCTGCAGATAATGATAATCGGACTCTAGAGAAATGCTCATGAATTAGGTTAACTAAAAAGCGGAAGAAAAATTCGAATTTTCAAGACATTGTAAGAAAAGGGAAGAATTTACTTGTCTGCTTGCTGCATGATTAAATTCAAAAGGATCTTTCTTTTGATTGCTTTTGGAATACTTTTTACGTACGGTTTATTGACTGCAAATATTAACTGAAGAAAAATCTGTCTTTGGAGTTTGGTATCAAGCTGCCTCAGACGACACCTCTATCTCCGAATCTTCCTGACCAAAATATAATATGCACAAATATTGCATACATTCAGATAAGAGTCATTCTACCTTGAAACTATAATTCCAAGAGTCGAGTGTAAGAAAATGATTGTCCCATCAACATATTACCTAAATCAATAAATGCAGTTCGCTTTGTTAAAACATGTAACGGCACATCAAATTTCTAAAAATTAGAGCTTATATGGAAAAGTTGAATTACTATATTAAATATCAAGCTCAACTATTTGTTTTCACTTTAGTGTTAGCGAATTGTTAAATACATAATAATAACACGAAAACAGAGAACCCCTACAAAGCATTACAGAATGAAAAACTTTTACATTAGATAGAAAGAAATTAGTTTCTTCATAAGTTGGTCATTGTCTATTAATCAATTACAAAATCAAAATTCTGTAATAAGATCTCTTAAAAAGCGAATTTTTACTGAGATGTTAACTAGCAAATTGAGCAAAATTATTAACCAACCTCTTAACACACAAATTCAATAGTACTTACAAAAGCGTAAAATTAATAACATTAGAAGAAGGAGAGGACTTAAACTAGGAACTCTGATGAGATATACGGGTTTCGAGATAGAAAAAAAATGCTTTTCGAATCCACCATCGAAGTACAGCCGTTTATGTCGGTCTAGACTGTGTTCACATTAGTCAGTCCTTCACCTGTTGGCATGCTGTTGAATTTTGAAGACCGAGATGCCAACCTAGTTGCTAACCTATTCATATGACCTTAGTTCAAAATTGCAAGGTTCGTCTTCAGTATTCTAAGTGCAATTTGGAAACGGGATGTTTAACTAATAAATTAATATTCTTTTTTCCTCGTGACTTAACCCTCTGATTCCTAAGTCCATTGAAATAAAGGGACCTCAAAATACGGGAACGTCCGAGAACCTCTAGCAAAGATAAGGGAAATTCATTTCCCCCTCAAGAACCATAATGGCAGCTGGCATTGTCTGAATTGTAAGAAAACTCTCCTCTTCCCCAAATACATCTGGGTGAGCCACTCTAACGAAGAAAGCACGCGCTGGGGGTGTGAAATCAATCACACTTAACGAAAGGGGGATGGAAATTTCAGAGACACATTCAGACGTTTCGGACGGCTATCGTCTTTTGCTTGAAGGGACGTATGGGACGGTCCCGTATCGATAGAGTTAAGCATAGAACTAAAGCTTGCACATCTTAGATTAATTACTTTAATTTCGTCAGTGTTTCAAATTATCTATAAAACGTTTTATCGTTTTTATTGTTTTACAATAAATGTATTGCAGATTATAAAATTGATTTAAAAAATGTGAATAGTAACCACGACATTGAAATGAATTCATCTGTCATCTGTCTACCACGTATTTCCCGATTATATGATGTATTTTTCTCATATAATAGAAATATTCGGCGAATCAGGCGCTGTCATGGGCAAAGGAAGATAATTATGTATCATATATTCAAAATGTAACTTTAAAAAAATTGTTTTAAAAGCATAATATTCGCTTTAAATTCAAGTATGTAAAAATTATATTACTAAGTATATAAAACACAAATTATAAAAAATAAGAACAGTTTTTGGTCTATTTTTAAATAAAGGCTAACAATTTTATAAAGAATTAAGATTTAAAAAATACGCTCAATCAATCTATCTCTCCCAAATAACATTCTATGATATTCTGATTTTGCGAAGTCATTAACGAACAACTTATTTATATAAAATTAATAGTAAGAAATATTTATGTCTGTATTATTATTTCATGATTTTTCACAGATATTCCATGGACAAAAATGATGTATAATAAAATTTCTATAAATTGAAATTTATTATTTAATAAAAAGAGAATGAAGGAATAAAATGATGAAAAATGTGAAAACTTTGAACAGCGATAATTTGAAAGCTCTTTCTATAAAAGTCCTTCTATACACAAATGAGTAGATATTATTTTGAAAACATCACGTAATGTAATTAATTAACACCTTTCAAAGTTGTTGATGATTACAAAAAATATCGGAACGGAGAAGTCTGCTATTGACAACTTTTAAAATTTTTGATGGAAGTGGAAAATGGTTAATTAATTTAGTTCTTTTGTTCTGTGCCAATATACAAAATCTAATCACTTCACCATTTATTTTTATTTTTTGCAAGATACTTAAGTATAAGTGCTTACAAACAGTATTTAGGTAAAATATTATTATAGTGAGAATAGGTTGCAATTACTTACTACATTTTCTTTATTACGTACTTCCTACATTTCTCTAGTTTAGAAAGAAATTTAACGTGTAAGTGCTAATTAAAATTACATTTGAGTGTTTTAGCAATTGCTGATATCTATTGTGCTCCAACAATATTTACATTTCGTAATAAAAATTCATCACGGTTGTCAATGAATTATTATACAACTAAGATTTTATCACGCTTATACTAGGGACTGATTACTTGTCTTCCTCTGTCCTTCATTCTCGGAAATTTTGATTGCTTCATTCGTTTCTCCATCATTTTGAAATGAATATCACCTGAAATTGTTGTTCTTCTAATTTCTAGAGCTTTAATTACTACCTAACTTTAAACACTAACACTTTAATTCTAACCAATTAATACTTAAAACAGTATTTGTTTTGTGTAACATTTAAAAATAAAGGCTGACAAAAGGGATTTTTTAGTTGAATTATATCCCTAAGCTATAGCGCAAATTTAATTATACATATCCACAGCAAGCTTCACAATTGTTTTCCAATGCTTCTGGCTGTTTTTCTTGAACATATTCTAGTACGTTTTTGTTCTAGGTAATAAACATGCCATCGATTTGGAAGAAAGATATAACATTAATTTGAATAAAATATTCGAATTTGTGAAGATAGAGGAAATAAAAACATAAGAGCCATAAGATAGTTGCTTCGTTACATCACTATCTATATTTATCGTTAATAGGTGACGGATGTTTACGCTTTCAGTCAAGTAGCGAGATTCTTCTCACCAATATTTTCATTATAGGTGCGGCCAAAGACTGCAGTTTATGAAATTAAGAAAAGTAAGAATAGACCATACATCATGGAAAGAAAAATATCATTTTACGATTCAGACTTCAGTCGCCCGATATATTTTATCAATTCAATAACAGCGCCGCAAGACTACATCAAAAATATCGATTCATTAATTCAAAATTCACATTAATATGAAAAGACATTCTCCAACAATAAAAATACAAATTATTCATTGTTTAACATCATTCATCGTTTATTATCTAGCAAATTTATTCATCCACACAGCATTCATCATAACTTGATTTCTTACCCATCTCAACAACAAAACTCACAAGACGGATGTATATTTGAGAAAAAGGTGCCCTGCAGGTTTACCATGAATATACACTCAGCCTATTTTGATTGTTCATTCTAAACCCATCTTCGATTTTCAACTCCACCAACTGTGGAATCGATTACCCCAGCTATAGATCATCGTAA
>BGPR01032963.1:0-13238 GCA_013235015.1 Araneus ventricosus | reverse complement strand
TATATATATATATATATATATATATATATATATATATATTTAAAGTTACTTATAAATTTAAATTAAAAAATTTTTATACGTGAGATACCGAAACTAACTCTCTTGAAGGCTGATTGTAATGAATTGTCTTTATTTTAGTTTGTTGCAATATTTGTAACTTAAAAATTGTTTATATAAATATTATATTAAAATCAATATAAAAAATGTGATTAGGGGTGCAAAACTTGTACTGCCTACGGGCTCCTGCAGAGTTGAATCCGGCCGTGTCCGAAATGCATACTCGATTTTCTTCACTTTCCACGAAGCTAAGCACAAACCGCGGCATACTGACTGCCGGCACAAGTTGAAGAGAAAACACTTCTGGTGGCTCAATTCATTTAAGATATCCGAGGAGAGATGATAATCACATATCGCACGAGAAGAGAATCTGACCTGAAGAGCGCACCGTCGCAATTCGGACGCGGCCCCTTCTGAGTGATCCCGTTGACTAGAGCAACGCACTTCAATGCCAGACGAGCGAAAATGCGGGATTAGAAGCGATTACTCCGCGGTGCATGAAAAGACGCGAGATTAACTGGTGTTGGAGGGAAATGATTTTTAGGAAAGCAATATCCTTTATAAATCTCTTTTCTCGCAACCTATGACACCGGGCAATGGAAACTACGAGGGAAAATAGGATAAAGCACCAAGTTAAGTAAAAGAGGATTATTCAAAAGTGAGATCGTAAAATCGAAAATATATTTATCTTCTAAATCAGGTTTTCCCAAACTTTTTTTCTTCGCGTACCCCTCGATTGTTCTTTTTTTCTTCGCGTACCCCCTACTGTCATATCCAACTTCCCATCCGTCTATGCAAAGAAATTTTTATCAATAAGGTTTAAACCCTTTCGGACCTAATGGGCATAGACGTCCCGGAGATGATTTTATCAATAAGGTTTAAACCCTTTCGGACCTAATGGGCATAGACGTCCCGGAGATGATTTTATCAGTAAGGTTTAAACCCTTTCGGACCTAATGGGCATAGACGTCCCGGAGATGATTTTATCAATAATGTTTGAACCCTTTCGGTCCTAATGGGCATAGACGTCCCGAAGACGAGACTTCATTCCCTGTTGGGTAAATAAATCCCACTCTTACATTTTTTGTCAGCATTAAATTAAACTACTTTTTAATCATGCAAAAGTCGGTGGGAAGGGTTAAGTTAACTTCAAAGTGAAATGACTCGAATTAATAGCATTTGCAAAACTTATTTTTGATTTTATATTTTATTCCATTTTTATAATAGTATTAGTTCAACGCCAAATCAAATGAAACCAGTATTGTAGTAATTTCGCATTAACTTATAAGTAACAGCTAAAAATAAAACTTCATAATAACCAACTATTCAAGTGGTAGAGTTATTAAATAGCATGTATTCACTTGGAGAAACAAAATTCTCTATTTTTTAAAAATCCCTTATGCTTTCTTGTTTCTTGTTAACAACATTGATTTCGCGTACCCCCAAATGGTCCTTCGCGTACCCCTAGGGTACACGTACAACGGGTCGGGAACCTCTGTTCTAAAGTATCGATGTTGAGGAAGTTTCTTGCATTAAAAATTTGACGTATGTAATGCGTAATTAATAGATGAATTTTATAACTGCAAGTTGTCTAATGATAAAATTCCTCTATTTTAAATTTAGAGTTCCATAACTTATTATGTGCATCTTCTCCGCAACTTGCGACCACAAAAAATAAATTTCCAAATAAAACGTAATTTCAGGTTTCATTTTTGCTTACAGAACGTACACTAGAGTACATATTGCGTATTTTTCACATTATGCGCAAAAATTATACACAAATTGTTGGAATTTTTGTGTTTTATGCACAATACTCATAACCCGTTTGAATAAAAATTGTGATCAAAATATAGTCATTCGGAATAATGCTCGATCGTAAGGCGAGGAGACCCTCTATATCTAATAAGAATTATTCTAAACAAAAAAAATCGAAACAAAGAATGCATTTTATGCATTATTTTATCAGTACAAAAAAAGGGCAGTCCAGAAACAACTCAAACAGAGAGCATTTTCTGTTATAAATTTGGAATAAAATCAATCAGACGTGTCTCCTCCCATATTTCTCCTCTACTACTTCCATCCCGATGTGGTGCATTCTGGATTTAGCTTCACCATATAGCTAAGGGAATCGAGTATGCGTGTAGAGAAAGCACTTCTTTCTTTTGACCGATTGTGTTCCGAAGTTTGATGCAAGTCTACCATTTTGGCGTTAAGATAACATTCTAAACGTGATTTGCCCAGCTGGTTTCGTTTTTTTATCGAGTTCATTTACACTCGGATAGATGGATCAACAGACAATCTACCCTTCGGCGGATTTGGCAAAAAATTTGATAAGGGTCTGCATTTTTGATCTAACGAATTTCCTTCATTTAGCTCGTTCAGTTGTTATTATATCATATATGTTACGGTCAATGTTCAGTTGTTATTCAGTCCTATATGTTATTGTCGATGTGATTAACCGGCTAGTACGAATAATTACCGGTAAAAGTGATGAATCGATTTGTTACTTTGAACATTAATTATTTATACTAACCGATTAACCACATTAACCGTAACATACACACCGACAGACAAGCAGATAGTCTTCCCGTTGATGAATTTGGTCCAAAATATGATACACATCTACAATTTTGGTGCAACATAAATCATAACGAATGAATTACTAATGCCTAGGCATGCGGAAAACCTGAATGACCCGGCCACCGCGACAATTAATCGGCCACTGTGGCTCTCGCATAATAGCCCTTATTACGAGCGGTTCATGCGACGACCCCTCAGACAGAGGTACGACCCGCCATCGGTGTGGGGTAATTCAACCTCCACCATTACAATATCCCACCGGGAAGCGAGACTCTGCTTACTTATATGGCAGGTTCTCATCCCGATATTTGAGTGGAGATTTACAATTTTGGTGTAAAGACTCCGCATCACATCTCATCGATTTACCTCTGTGCGACTTTGAGATATCATGCTCATGTACGCAACCAGCGGGAGTGTTCTCCCCTAACTTTCTCGTATACTTCCCCCAAAAGGTGCCGTTTCCCCTTCACCCGCGTGGATAAAAAAATTCGATCCTACTGTTACCCAGAATCCAATGACTATCAGAAGGTTTTTCATTATAGCGATTGAAAAATATCTAGGTAAAGAATCAAATTCAAAGAGATGCGTACCGATTTTCAGCTCTTACCGGCTCAAGGACAAACTGACGTAATTCGCTCCATAGCTTTCGCGTGCACAGGAAATTGCTTCCAGTACGCATGCGCATGGAAATGACGGATTCTTTTCAAAAGTAAATTATACGGACCGACAGACAGTCAAGCCTTTGACGGATTTGGCCCAAAATTTTATACGGACCTACATTCATGACGATAAAACTGTGTACCAAATTTTATCCATCTAGCTATTCAAGTTTTTGAGTTATAGTGTTCGCATGACCGCGGACAGACAGACTTCCCTTTAACAGATTTTCTCCAAAATTTGATAGAAACCTACAAATTATGTGTCAAGTTCACATACCAAATTTCATCCCTTTTTCTCTAATAGTTTTCGAGTTATCGTGTTCACAGATAAATATAATTCCAGAATTGTGTTTTTCTGACTCAGGGAGGTGTAAAACGTGGAGATTCGTCAAAATCTCGAGTTCGAATTTTTTGACGATTGCAATACTTTCTCTTCGTATACGAGAAAGTAAAAACATCCAGACAGAGATCTAATTCCAGAAATGTGTTTTTTTCGGATTCGGGGAGGCCGGAAACGTGGCGGTTCATCAAAATCGCGAGGTCGAATTTCTGTACGATGACAATGCTTTCTCTCTGCATACTTCATTCGCGAAGAAATTAATAAAAAAATGCATGTACAGCACAGAGATGGGGATTCAGATAAAATGTATATACAGCTTATATTTGACCTGAGGCGACGACTTTTATTTCTCCAGGAATATAATAAATAGAAAATTAAGATGAAAATTTTAAATTTTGATAATTTTATTATAGAAAAATAATTACCGCAAAAGTGTGAGAAATGCAAAAATAAGATGGAATTTATAAATTTTAAGCGAAATTATAGAAAGATAATTACTCCAGGAATATAGCAAATAGAAAATTCAGATGAAGTTTGTAAATCTTGAGTAAGTTAAGTTCATTTTATTTCATTTTAAGTGAAATTATAGGAAAATATTTTTGATTATACGAGCAGTTACGGGTCATTGCATTTCTCAATAGCTTTCTTACAAAAATCGGAGGTCATAGCAATTTTATATTTTACATATATCTATTTTCAAGCCTTTTTCCTACTTTCGCAAGCCATAAGAGATGAAACGCATCGAGTTCGAAACGATTCAGCTAAAATAACTTGAGGTATCACCGGTTGAGATTGGTTTAAGTGACAGACGATCTCTTGGATTCGGGCCAGGGTAAGCTCCTTAGAACAAGTGCGTGCAATACTGATTGCTACACCCGAAAATCGTTAGATTTTTATCATCTGAAAATACGAGAAGATTAATTCCAGTTTAAGTGAATTAAATCGTTTAGAAGGAAAAAATGTAAAAACAGGAGTAATCTGAAGGAAAATTCATTTGCTCGAGTAAGGTTCATTCGAGCGTTAACTCGATCAAATTATAAACATTCATGCAAAACGGTTGCAGATGTAATCCAAATTTCCCAAAATTCTAGATAATTACTTATTTCATTCTAGTAAACAATTTATGTTGCACTAGCGTGTTCTTCGACTTTGTAATTGTGACTTCTTGTGAATGTGTAATACTCAACTACACTCTAATTCCCAGTGGCAGAATCACCGCGACGCTGCGTCGTACGTCGCAGATTTTGGGCAATGTCTGCAGACTATTTTGTAATAAAGTTTATCATGTGCTTATAAAATAAATCCCATCATGAAAAATATCAAAGTTATTAAAGACACTTTCAAAAGAACTTAACAAATATTATATAACGCACATTGCTAAAATATGCAATCCTCTCTCGCGCCCCCTCCCCCTTTCTTCCTTAAGCTGAATGGGCTCCCCTAGTGACTGCAATTTGACCTGGAATTACGCTAAGTGCCTCATATTGGTATTGGTCACGGCCAATGTTTTCTACGCGTTTCTTCCCGATACGTTTCTGGCACTGAGCTTTTGGTTTCTGGAATTAACACGTGATTTTTACTTTGAGATGGCTGCGTACATAGATAAAATTCGTTGTTTCGATTGCGATGCTACGTTATTACGAATCGCATTATTTACGCCAGCTGAAAATAAACCTCTGAAGTTTCGATCGATCTCTACAGCTGCAATTCAATCATTTTTTAAAAACGGGAGCGCAAAAAGAATCTGAAATTGATAAAGATGAGGAACAGAGTCCAAGCCAAAATTGCCCCAATTTTAAACGTTCTAAGTATCAGTTAAGAAATATAGAATTCATTATTATACAGACTTTCAAAATGTACCTAATGTATGTACAAATGCAAAATTCCATGAAATCAAAAGTTGTATCAAGAATTTTAGAGGATGACAGCTCTGTTCTTCCTTGTTTTAAATAATAAACAATGATACTATGAAATTTTATATATGCATAGTCGCAGAACAATTTATCAGTTTGTATACAAACCATTAAAATGCATATCAGGAAAAATGTGCAAATAAGTTTCAAAGTTTTTGTTTCGTAAAAAAAGCAATTATTTATTGCATTTTAAATTAAAAACATACAAGAAAGACATTTTTTGACATACTTATTTTTTTTTTTTACAATAAATAGGAGGCATAAATTTTTAAATAACATCTAACTTATTGAAGAATATTTCATTTATATGAGCTAATAATGTATTGTTTTGAAAAAATCACCAAAACAGAAAGACACCAAGTGTTGTGTTTAAAACAGAAAAGTACCCAAATATAATTTTCTGCATAGGTATTTGTATAGTATGCTTAATATTACTTCTGAAACAACTTGATACTTCATTACTGTTAATTATCTTCCCAAAGAAAGGATTAATCTTCATATGCTTTTGTTTCTTAATTTATACAATTATATTATACAAATAATATAGAAGTTATATGGTTTTTAATTTATATTTATCGTATTTTAATAGTTGTAAGTTGATATAAGTATTTGAAAAAAGACAGCAAAATATTTATTGTCCCACACTATTCTGCAGACTATTTTTAAGAGACCCAACCTCCGTTGCAGACTATTGAAAAGTATTCTGCCACTGGGCTCTAATTCAATTTGAGCAACCCAGAATTGAATTCTAATTGAAAGTTATGTAAAATGTGAAATGAATATTTGCCTCATTAGATTCTAACAGGAAAAAACTTTATTGCATTGTGTTCTTCGCAAAGCAATGAAATCCCTTCATAACGAGCCCTCGATGGACCGATCCAGAAGTTCGCTATAAACGAGTGTTCACTATATCGATTTTTCAAATATTGGCTGCACAAGATTTCCTATAACTCTTAAATGCTTTTTTGTGCTGAACAAACACTAATCCCTATTAACACGAGTTGCTGTGCATTATTGTCACGATATTTTTATGATATTGTACTGCATTCAGAATACGTGGAGATATCGTGCAATATCTTGCTCTAATGAGGATAATACTAAATTGCAATTAATAATGGGCTGTAATAAATTAAATATTTGCTCTTAAAAATCAAACAGTGAAACTAATTATACTCGCATTTATTTCTCTACAGTATGAAAATAAATCTTGATTTTTCGTTAAAGAGCTGAAACTGAGCTTGAAAAGTGGAAATTTCGGCTCGCTCTATCCGAATTCCTTGCTTTTGAAGGTCGTTACGAGCGTTTGAAAATGCATTAGTGACGTAGGAGTTCGGTTGGGACCGCTTGAATAGTTCGTTATAGCCGAGAGATCGTTATATCCCGGGCTCGTTGTATTGGGGTTTGACTGTATTTGCAATCATCTAGTGAGCCATTTCTGGGAGAAACGTTTTTGCATATCCTCGGTTCGTATTACTGAGAACTACCGCCTTGACTTGGGTATTCAGAGAGTATTAAGCCAAAATTCGGAGCAGGTTTGGACCTGCAGCCTAGTCTGCATAAATCTTATTTGTGGAGCAACACGATTAGAAAACATGATATTCTTTTCTTCATGCAGTTCTAACCGTTTTTAAACCAATTCATCTTTATGAAACTTAAATTTGGCCTTCTAATTTATTTAAACTCTTTTTGTGAATTATCCCATTGTCCTGATATTTTTTCATTCCACAACTCGCGTTACATCTAATTTTCGACCCCTGATGTAGAGTTCTGATGTAGTCGATGGAAATTAGATGTAGAGATTCAGTTCTATTGTAAGAGTGCTTTGATTACACAATGGACTGCTTTTGATGGATGCGACATTCGATTCTTATATCGCTTTCTTTGTTATTCTATTTGACCTTGAAGTTGTGAGAGGTTAAAATGACTGCCACACTTTCGCGGAGCTTCAAAACAGGGTGTTGATCTAACGAGTCAATTAGCCTTGAGTATGTGTGCAGGAGGTGTTCACCTCCTTCACCGCGCAGAGTCGGAGGCTCCCGTGCACAGATATGGAGTAGGGTCTGTAGAACCTAAATAAGTTAATAAATCAATAATATTCTTTAATTTTTAATATAAAAAAGCAACATATGCATCATTTATTCTTATCTAAATTGTACTACCTAACTACCATCAATATAATATTTACCATGCAGATAAATTTTGGGGCGAAGTTCGTTTAATCATTCGCCTCATTGGCGGACACCCGCGACTCGCATTGAGAAGCAAAGTCAAAATACTCTGTCCTATTTTAACTTACGCAGCCCAAATCCGGGGACTTGCAGCAGAAACGCACTTAAATAAAATTGAAATTCTACAGAACAAATTTCTCCGTATCGTGACGAATGCGGTATGGTACGTGACAAATAATGTCATACATGGCGACCTGAAAATTGATAAAATTGTAGACTTTCCAGAAGCTGTCTTAGAGCTTCTTCAACGGACATCGCGATTTTGAACTGCGGTCAGGTGTCGAGGACGGCACCCCTCTCTAAACTTCCGCACCGCACGAGCGCGAGGGCGTTGAGTCGCGATGTCAGATTTAGACCATAAACACGCTGAATCTTCTGTGGAATCAGGTTTCGAACCTGGGATCATCTGATTCCAAAGCCTAGACCGTGGCCTATTTATGTTTCTGTGTTTAAACACATGTATATATATTTTTCTTTTAGTTTTCGCCTTATTTGATTAATTCCATTTTCTTTGCAGGCTTTCTTGGAGCCTTATCTTCGAACTCAGCAGAACAAGAGGAAGTCTTCTAGATCTCTCATCTCCTCCTCTGTGGACAACCTCAACAGCGAGACCATAGAAAACGACAAAACGTGGACATACGGACATTATAAATCACTTTCAACGAGATTATGAACCTAAATTTATATGAAGAACATCTTGTCAGCCATACTCTGCGTCTGAAAGAAAAGCTTGAGTGCACGTGTGTTGTCGAAGCCATATCTTGCGAAGTTACTGAAATGATTGTTGATTTTGGATCTGTTGTTTACAAGACTTTTTTTATCCAATCATGCCAAGATTTACGAAGTTTGTGTTTTCCAGAATGTCCCAAGTGCCATTCCAGAATATAATCTAAGTTTTTCCAACAGGAATATCTTTTTAATCAAAATAAAAAAAGATATTTTGTGTCATATAAGAATTAGCATCCTGTGGTTTGGAAATTTTTACGCTGTTTGTGCAATTTCTGTGTTATTATTGTCTTGTTAAATAATACTTGTCAGCGATGAGTAGACCATGAAATGCTCTGCAGTGATTCTGAAATGTGTGTCTTCTACTTCGACCCGCTATATTCTCTGGCTGCTGCGTAATTATTATTTATCAATTTAGCTCTGTGGATTAGCAGCTATTTTGTGATCTTTTAAAGCTGTTTTATTTTAAAACATAATCCGATTATGATGGGAATGTGCTATTTTATTATTAGAATATTTCATAAACCGTTCCTCGTTTTGAAATGATGCAATGGTGCTACGTGGATTTTGTTGAAGAAAGCTTGTGTCCATTTTATAGAACTATATCTACAATTTTGTAAGTACTTTTATGGAGCACCGAGAATTGTATGGAATCTGTACTTTGTGAAGGGTCGAGAAACGAAAGTGGCTACTTAAGATTGAGGCATACGCGATTTTGCCATTTTGGAAGTGACGTGGATGTTGTAGATTATTTAATGGTTTATTAATGATCGTTACGCAGTATTTGGTTGTATTTTCGAAATGCAGTTAAGTGTTCTTTGAAATATTGTATCTGTTGTAGAAAATACCTTCCATAAATATTATTATTTTTGAGCTCTTTTATTATTTTAACTTGTGCATTATCATAACAAATTTATATCGTAATAACATATTTACATTCACAACTTCAGAAGGAACTTAATTACATGAAAAAAATTTTTCAGTCCTATACAGGGAGATTCAAAATACACTGCGCAGACTGTTAAGAGAGGTAGAAAGCGCGAAAATAGAATCCACCGGAGACGTCACCCGAAAGAGCTTAAGGATGCACAAAGATGTAGAAGTGATGAGTTAATAAAGGGTGGAAACTGTTTATTTGGCGATAGTTTACACTCGGACAGAAAGACCCGTATTCACGCAAGTTCCGCTGCAAATTTGCAAACATTTGATGACGCGATGCATGTCTGTTTGGGTACCGTTCCGCATACAATCGTGCCTTGGCCCTTTTGCCACACCAAGAACTGTCTCAAATATCTGTCGCCAAAATTTGGCGAGAAAGAATTCCAATGAGAAATTCATAAGTTCTCGATTTATTAAAGAACTTACGAACATCTCATTCACTACTATTCGTAGAATGATGCGCTTACGTGTTTTGTTGAGGATAAACGTCCCTTCAAATTTGGTGTAGTCTTTTGTAAACACCCTGTATAAATCGTACTTCGATAAGGAGTCACTTTTCACAGACATGCTAATGCAATTTAACAAACTCGTTTAAAGATTTTTAATCTTCTTACTTAAACCCAACTGTTTCTGGAATGAAATTAGGTGTCGATTCATGTTTGGAATTTTTTTAAAAGTTAAATTTGCGGGCAATATTTCAAAAATTCGCATCACAAGCAAGAATTGGTAATTTTAGGAAGGAAATGTATCGCACAATACTGCAAATTCAAAGCTTTCATTCCATTTCGTTTAGGAAACATATAATAGGTTTTAGAAGTACAGAAAGCACAGAACGTCTTTCGAGGGACTGACGTAAAGACGTATAATCGAAATTTTAATAAGCAACTCTGACTATTAGAAATTTAATGGTGTTATTGCAAAGTGATTTAAAAGTATTCATTTTAAAGTACTAGTATGGAAATAGATAACTTTTATCATAAAAGTTAGAAGAATCATGCCTTTATCGCATATCTTGTATACTAATTCTACATCTCTTATACGATTTACGTGCATGCAGGTAGGCGTTTTATTAAGAAAATCTTTAACCGCCGTCTGACTTGTTGATTTTCTACGAGTATTAAGTCCAACATTATGAATCGAATTAAGTTCATCTTTTGACAAAAGAAATAAGTTGGAAGCTTTTGGATAGAGTCCATATCGCCTTTAAAGAAGGGTTCATCATCACTTAAATTAGCACCAGGCAATTTGCGTTCTATTCATTCATTAATTGTGAAGTCACGATATCTTTATCACGGTGCACGTATTGAGAAGGAGGAGGTTTTAGCATTTTAGAACGAAAGAATGCATACGAATGAATCGGGACTTCGACGTAGAAATGAGAAACGTATAAACGGTGCTTGGTCACATTTAACTCCTAAGCATCCAATGACGTGTCGTGCATAGAAAAAATTACAGAATTTTTGCTACTTGAATCTGTCAAAGTAGCAGTTAATTTAAAAGACAAAAATCACTCGAACACTCTTGAGGATTTCACCCGTCGTTTACTTTCAAATTTGGAGATATAACAATAAATTGCAAAATAGGATGTGTCATCTAGTTAGGAGGTTAATTTGTCCGTCGAATGATAATTGAAGAAAACAGACCTAATAAAAATGTAATTAAAATAAGGCATGTAATCTGAGGAGTTTTAAGTAATTTTCATTCAATAAATATAATTTTTTTAAAGAAAACGTCGAAATTCCATTCTAATTTATCTTTAAATAAAAGAATTATACGAGAAAGTAAAAATGCTGTAGTTTTAATTCGTTTTAGTTTTCATATGAATATGGAGTTATTCACTGGAGGAAAGATGACTGATTTTGCAATGACGTAAGTTTTGGTCATTTCTAGTAGAGCATACTTGATGAGGGATATCTATTCAAATAAAACACTAAAAATTGTGAATTACAGTCTTTGACCAGTTTATTACGCGCCAAGTTATTTTTTAAAAAAATTACAGTCGCTGACCAAATTATCAGTGTACCACACGTTTTAAATATATTTATTAAATGAAGTATTTTTATATTATTTTTGTTTGCGAAATGGTACCTAAGCACGTTGCTTCGAAATAATTGCTGTAAATAATAAAAAATTTGATGTTAGAGCAACATTTTGTCCTTATTTTTATAAACAAATACAAATGAAGTAACAATATGTAATTTGTTTTCCCTTTTTTTAAATATCTAGTCTGGCCGTCATTCACCCCTATTAGGGCTTGGATGCTTCTTGACGTGCTGTTCATTCATAAATTCACGATCTCATTTATTTGCGTCTCTTTTATGCGTATCACAAATGGAACTGGAGATCGTCTCAGATTTCCGTGCTCCTTCACGCATGTGTGAGGCCATGTGACCAATGGGCGTTGCCAAAACTTGCTATTGATGTTTTCTCACCACAAAACATTGGCATATCAACGTAAACAGTTAGATTAAAATAAGAACATTTTTGTGCTATATTGTGCAGAATCCCACCGGGGAGCACCGCGAGTACACGAATGAGAAGCCGTCGGATATTTAAGCGGGTTCTCACTTCCCTAGTGGGTACAGTAACGGTGGGGGTCGAGTTACGCTCCTCCAGTGATAGTACGTACCTCCTACGGGAGGGGTCGGGCCGTGGCCGGTGACGGCTATTAGAATTCCGGCCTCAGTACTCGAGGAATTGCAGCGACTGTCATTCAATGCCCCCGAGTGAAGGCAGGACGGAGGTGACTCCGTTAAGGTAGATTACGCAACTACCTTTTAAATGATGATATGTGCTTAAAAAACCCGGGAGCGTAATAACTTGGTGAGGGACTGTGGTTACCACGTATGCAAGATGCCTCTATCTCGACTTTTAAAATAGTAGAGATTGTGAGATTTCCGTGATAATAATGACATATCCATGAAAAACAGTTTGGATTATAAGATTCAGATTTCAAGTGTAAGTCAAATAAAGAACAAACGAAACTGTGTAGCGCTGTAATAATCGTATGTCTTTTCAGCCTCAAAATAAGCAGCAGCAAGTTTATTCTTAAGTAGAAACCCGCTGCGTATTGTTTCTAAGCTATTAATATTTGTTGGAACGACGGCAATTTTTAAACCCACTCGTGTAAACGGACGAGACTTAAATTACGTCAACCTTGTGTTTACATGTAACAAGTTGTTTGCAATAAACTGTGCGAAATCCCCTGTTTTTCGTTTAGATGGAGTTGTCTTGTTAGTTTTCAATACTTTCGCACTCGAACTGCTCACAGGCAGGAAATATTACTAAACGTTTTAATTGTCTACCGCAGGATACATTTCAATAATGAGAAATACGCTTGTCTTTTTACTTTCTCGTATACGGAGTATACCAGGCCCAGATTTCTCGTAGGGCCAACCTAGGCCTTGGCCTGGCGCACAGCCGTCTGGGGGCGCATATACAGAAGAAATAAAGACCCAATATTTACACATTTTCAGCGTTATTTTCGAAGGCCATATAAAATGATGTTTTTAAAATACATTCAGTTGTGCATTTTTTTGTCTTCCGTCGACCTTATCGTCCTTGACCTTGAATTGATTTGCATCGAAAGATATTATCCGTCCACTTCAATGACCCTTCAGACCTATTGGCGGATAAAAGCGCGAACGGAGAAGTTCTATTAGATATTTCAGGCGATTTCTAGAAATGGAGTATTTTTGCAGGCGTTGTTATTTCATAAATAGCGCAATTTTGAATTAAAAATTGAATGTGGCTCACAGACTGTATTAAGTGCTTATAGGCTTCAAAAATAAATTAT